>PVKM010003151.1:0-59645 GCA_004027735.1 Carollia perspicillata
GAGGGAAGATGTAAGACAGCACAATGGAAGGGAATGAGTGTGGGCTCTTTACCCCCCGTCTCCGTGGTGCTCTTCTTATTTAGGATTTTCAAAATATCTTTGGTAATCTTCTTCAGCTGATGCCTGGCTTCATCACGCTCTTTGCCCACTCCGTAGAGAAGGATTGTGCGCTGGTTACATTCATGACTTGAAGACTCGTCCTGAAAAACAGAGAATGCACTCTGAGAGCCTCGTCTGCAGCAGCAGGGCCGCGTGTCCTGCTCATGAAGTGCACTAACCACAGCATCGCCAGGCCGGCTCGAGGTGGCCGCACCCCACCTGCCTTTCAATTCACCTCAACCTCCACTGGCAACACCCTTGTTTTTCCAGTTTGGAACCTGCTAAAGTTAAAAAAAAAGTGTCTACTGACCTGAAGTCTTAATAGAAGCAGTTGATGTGGGCGTACCCTACAGAGTAAGTTTTGACTATTGAAAAACTTTTCATTGTTTAAAATTTTGCATGGTGTTAATGTCACATCATATTTACATACTATCTACTTGTACTATTCCCTTACGGAAAATGTTATTTCTTAGTAAGCTTGTTTTTCTATGTACGGCATCATTAAATATTTCATATTTAGAAAAAGGTCCTCCTGGGATCCTTAAGTACTTTTATAAAAATGTTCCATTTACTTCCAACACGACTGTGAAAGACACATATGTATGGTTATTTGCACACGAGACAGTACGTAGTACGTGGGCCTCATTTGATGTGAGGTTTGCTGCAAACGCAAACACGTTCTGTCCGATACCCCCTTCCTCCCTGGACCAGCGCCCCTGCCCCACCCACAGACAGTGAATTCAAGCACTATTTCTCCCACATGGGAAGGGAAATTATTTAGTCACAGCAAAACAAAAACATGGACATGCTGCTAAACACATTCCTTAGCCGAACTTAAATAGCCCAGGGGGTATCCTCTCATACACCTGGTTTTGAAGTTTTCTAACTTTTTCTCGCGGATCTCATGTGCTTCCACTTTCCTGGGATAATTCCCAGCTCTTTCCTTCAGTCCGTCTTCTTTGTTTCTACATGTTTGTCCATGGTGGGTGCTTCCTTCCCCACCCTAACACCATCTAATCCTCAAGCATGAGAGAAGAACATCTCCCAGGAAACGCAAACTGTATTGTGGTCATAATTAGTAGTGGCTACAAAACGAGGAAAATGCTTGAGACGTGGAGAGGCGTAGTGCTTAATTTGGACCTCTCCACACACGCACACGCACAAAGTGGCAACATGCTTCTGCAACCTGTCTCTGTCTCCGTCCCTTTCCTCCCAGTCTCTTTTTGTCATTCTTTCTCTCTCGCACACTTGAATTCAATGCCCCACTTCTCCTTACTCTGGTCCTTTTTTTATTATATTCTACCAGAAATCCACATTTGTACACACTGCCACTCTATCTTGTTGCCCCATCCCCAAATAATTATTATTTAAGGTGTTCAAACTTGCCTCCTTAAAAAAAAAAGAAAAACAGCTAGGAACAAATCTCTCCTAGAAGCTGTTGTCATTTAATACATCCTGAGTATCCAACTCTCCCCCAAATTCTTCAAAGACCACAGGAAAAAGTCAACACAGGGAGCGACTCCTACACCTGGCTGCACGTCTGCATGACCTGAGCTTCTTGTTAATTTTGTGTTTTTGTTGTTGTCACACAGAATTGCTGGATATGTTTCTTCTTTTGTCTGGTGGGATGTGCACAAATGAACCTTAAAAAGGGTGGAGGGCACTGAGACGACTGTTGTGAACCCAGGCAGTGCCCTGAGTGGTGTGGCTCAGTGGATCAGGTGTCATCCTGTATACCGAAAGGTCGCGGGTTCCACTCCCAGTCAGGGCACATGCCTGAGCTGTGGGCCAGGTTCCTGGTTAGGGGCGTATAGGTTATGGGTTTGTGAGCTGATCGATGTTTATCTCATACACTGATGTTTCTCTCCCTCTCTTTCCTTCTCCCTCCCCGCCCCTCTCAAAATAAATAAATAAAATCTTTCATACATAGAACCCAAGCAGTGAAAGTCCTTTGCTCTGGGACTGTTTACAGTTAAGGTCCCTGTCATCAAATGCTTCTAGTGAAAACTTCTGTGTAAGGCATGAGAGAAAGATGTTAGCAACGAAGTCTATAGAGTAGTTACAGTAAGACGAGGCTCTAGGAACCCTGAGAAAAAGGCAAGGATGACAGATACAGTTCCTTGTCCTCAAGGAGGGTAGATTCAGTGTCACATTGTAAAAGTAGTATCTGCAGAGCCAGAAGCCTCAGCAGGGACGGTGAGGGCAGGTGTCCTGGAAAGATCCACGTGACCTCCACAAACACGTGGGAGACGGGGACTCTACAGGACACCAGGAACAGCCCACGTGCGGGGTCAGAGAGGGCTATGTCTGCATTCGGTCCAGCTCCAGGGTCCCAGATAATGAGCCTTTCTGAGCCTCGGATTCTTCTTTTGAAAAACCACGGAACATGACCTGCCCTGTAGGTTTTTGTGAGAATAACTGAGGTGAAGAGTGTAAAACACTTAGTAGCGCCCACTGATGTCCATTCATATTCCTAGACTTCCCCTTCTCTCTTGCACACACTCTATATTTACACTGTACCACATTACTCAACATTTTCTAAAGACGCCGGGCACTTCCCTCCTTCGCTGTTTTCCCTTCCGCCACCTAAAATACTCTCCACAGCCTCAGTTTCACTTGTGGGAATGCTGTGAACAATTATGGCTGCAGGTCCCTCACTCCATCACCGCACTTTAGTGAAAGCCCTCTCCACAGGAGGGGAAGAGAGTCTCTGGAGCACGTATCATAGTATTATCCACTTATGTTCTAGGTCTTTGTTTAATGTCTGTCTACCCCACTAGACTGTCCATTGGGTGAAGGGAATCCCAGGTATATTTTAGTCATATTTATATTCTTAATAGGCACTGATTAGGTACTTAACATTAGTTGATTATACAAAGTAATGAATAAATAACTGGATTAATGAAAGAACACATGACTAAAAGACTAGGGTAGAATGAAGATAAAAACAAAAACTAGTTTTGTAGGAAACTTAACTTTGTAAGTGTGACAAAACTGAAGAGAAATGAGAAGCAAAGAAAAAGAGTAAAAACATTTGTAGGGTGTAAACCAGATCTTAGTGGTGGGAATACAAAATAAAAAGCAAAACTGAGGTATTTGAACGAAGTTAGGAAAGCATCTGGGTGAATGTTTCTCTCATTGGATTTCAAGATGTGCTCACTAGACAAACTATGTTAAAAGAAAAAAAGTGTAGGTAATAAGGGCAGGGAGCTCGTGAATTCTCCCTTTAGGTGAGAGGAATTTGAGGTGTAGGTACACCTGTTTTCTAAATATTTAGTGAGTGGTTTGGCATGGAGACCCATACAGAGGTGACAACTTAGGGATAAGAGCAATGCATCACTGGGAGAGGAGGCAAAAACCCCAAATTTCTTGGGGGAAGCAAAGACGGCTGAGATAGTGAGGAGGATAAATAAGCCAAACGATGCACACGCATTCTCCACAATCAGTAAGAGCACAAGGTAACTCAGGGTCACAGATGTCAGGGAGGGGACACTGAACGAGGGGTGTCATCAAGAGCATCAAATGCAGTGAAGGAGTCAATGGATGTGGTCTCTCTGATGTGTTTATTTAAAAAAACACATGGGAACCTCAAAAGAGAAGTTTCTCTACAGTGGTGGGGCCCAGAGCAGGAAACGAGCAGTTGAAGTAAGACCAGGTGAAGAAATACTCGAAGGTGAAGGAAGTGACCCGCATCAACTCATACTTGGGTGTGAAGAACAAAAGCCCGAAAGAGAAAGTTGCCTAAGGATGATTAGTGGCAACCTCTTGTTTCAAAGCCATGTTCCACGTAAAGTCTCCATAAAGGAAATCCAGATTGGAGGGCAGATAACTGATAAAAGAGGAAACAACAGTCTCTTGTCTGGCTTAACTTGGAAAGAGAGGCACACCTTTCTACTTAACCACAGGGTGAAAAGAAAATTGATGAAAACACACAGAAATCCGTAGATGGAGAACTGAGCGACGTGAAGAAGATTCTATCAGTTCGTTGGCCCTGATGTGCTCCAGGAGCTGGGCTGGAAGCAAAGTCACGAGTGGAGAGTGAGGACAGAGTTAAAAAGAACCATTGGTCACCTCTGTATGGTGGAGGGGCAGTAATTGATTCTGATAGTTAATATTTTTAGGAAAATCATGATAGTCATTACCATTCTTCAGAATGGAAAGACAAAAACTTCTAAAAGCAACTCTTTTTCAGTAGCCTACTACAGCGATTTTCAGCTGGCGTGCTGCAAGAATTTTTAAATCATGCAATACTTGACTACTTAGTCAGGGGCACTGACCTCTTTCCCCTTAGATTGTCGAATTAAAAAATGACAATAGCTATACAGTGTGACTGAATCAAAATTATACTTATTTTTTTGTCAGACCAGCAAAAACGGGTTTTTTTTTGGTATGCCGAAGAATTTTAGTAATTAGTTTATGAGTGCCATGAGATAAAAAATGTTGCAAATTGCTGGCCTCTGAGATTGGCTTATGTCAATTTTCTGAACATGCAGAAAATATACAAGCCTTCAAATACCAAGTTTTACTACATGAGAATTAAAACAACCTAAGAAAATAGACCAAATATTCCCAAAGGCACCAACGAGTTCTCCTCTTTCAACTGGGAATTAAAATGCCCACAAATTGCATAGTTGTAAGTCATATTAGTGATTGGAGATGAGTACCAAAGAATCATCCTACTATTTATTTCCTGAAAGACACATCTATTTGGCAGCAGAAAAAAATCAACCAGAGAACCCACAGAAGCCTGTCCATCCCTTTCGGGCCAGGCCACTGCTGCTGTGGGCAGAGCAGCTCATTTCCCCTATGAACTGAGTTCTGAAAACCTTCAGATCAATTACTTTCTCTCTCCAGGTACCCTTCTGCAAAGACTTAATTGATAAGGAACTAGAAGGAGGCATGTCCAAAGACCCTGGAAGACCTTTTATACTACAGGAATTAAAATATGTCCTTTGATCCAGGTATCTTTAGAAGGAAGAATTGCAGTTAATTAAATTGATGTCTGCTCTGAGTCAAATAAGTGATTAGAAATGTTGCCCAAACATGTGTGTGTTCATACAGATGTGAAAATGTGGCTAGACTATCAGAGCTATATACGCTTCTTATTCATATGTTCTGATATTTCTACAGAGACCCGATAAATGTAGAATTTTTAAATTAATAAGTTAATGCTCTTTTTAAAAAGAAATAAGAGTTCCACTCTGATACGATAAAATTAAGCATTTCTAACTTCCCCAACACTTTAATTTGCATGTTTAAATATTCAAATGAAAACCCTGTCTATATCATCTCCAAAAAAGTCGTAAAAGCCACTTTCTAAAAAAACTATAAAGTTACATAAAATTTTAGTTTTAGTTCATCTGTTAAAATAAAGAATTCTTAAAAGAGGCTTCTGACCACTATTTTTGTAGCTGAATTCTTCAATATACCACATTATTCTGTTCATAATAAAATAACCTCAAATAAATGCTGTATCAGTAATGGGCCTTGGGCTAGGTTGAAGAATGGGTGTGTTCATGTGCAAGAAGGAGGCTGTGTTCAGGAACAGGAAATGCGCAGCTTCTTCTCATCAGTAACTCCACCTGAACTGGAGTAAATTTTTCTTTAAATCAAGAAAATAGGAAACGCCTTTAATTTGGTTTGCATAGCAAATCCTTGTTCTACAGTAGCTTCTAGTCCACAGAATAGCTGAAATGAGGCCCTTATCCAACAAGCTCAGTGCATCCAGGAGCATAACCAATGTTGAGGTATTTAACTAGATAAACTAGTCCTCTATTTCCAAGCACAGCACTTGAGACAGGGGTGACAAATAATTAGATGGGCGGAGTCAGGACTCTCGTTCACTAAAAACCCCAAAGCCCAAGACTCCTTACCTTAGGAACTTGGCTTTTACTTAACCTAAGTTTCTATACCCTTAACAGGAAAAGCTGAGCTGGATAACATTAGTAAGCACTGCCTTAAGACACATGTGTTCAATCGGAACACCCACTGATGTCAAAAGGACCGCATTTACAAACCCTGACAGCCTAAGAGCTACCTCCCTGTCCTCCTGCCGCAAATCGAATCCAAAGGGACACAGGGCCCTGCCATTTCAGGACTTGGTGCCCTGGGCACAGGGTGATCTCATTCAGTAAATCTCTTCAGATACGCAGACAGCCTTTAGGCAGACTTGGCAAAATAAATAAACCAATGCAATCACTTGCATGTAAGTTTATTTTCCTAAGTCATCTCAATCATTGAAAATAACCAAATCAATCAAAGCTAGCCATGCTCCCAACAGTCATATGTACAATTACAAACTGCCTGTTGTTTACTAACGAGAGGTTAAACTGCACAACTTGCTCCACGTTGACTCCTACACTACACTTCTGGAACCTGAGACAATTCTCACTTAAGAGATTTTAGTCACTTTCAGGGTCAAGTTATCGAAACGGGTAATTGGCAGTCATCCTCCAATGAGAAAAGAATGTCTGAGACAGCTCCCAGACAGGTGTGGCTGTGAGTTAAAACTGGAGGAAAGAGCGGGAGCTTTTCCTCTGCCCTTCAAACCCCTATTCGTAGCCCTCTGGGAATTCGCAAATACAAATTCTCAATAAAATATATGATTTAAGGGAATAATATATAATTCCCTCATCCAGAGAATAGAAAGGATATGACTATCTACTTCAGAGAGTACTTGAGATCACAAAATGTGTTAATTCATGATGATATAAGAAATCAACACTGGCTATTATTTTGAAGTGTGCATAGCATAAAAGTTCTGTCAAAGTATAAGTTTGTGTCTCCAATTCAACAAATAAGACTTGTTCATTGCAATAGTCAAATTTTAAAATAAAAATAACTTAATACTTACTTTTCCAAGAATTTAATATCAACTAAACACCTCTTGATGACTGACAGATCAAGATAATTAAGTAACTAAAATTTCCAAATAAAATGACTCAAATTCATAGATTGATTTAAAATTCTTAATGCAAACAAAACTCTTTTGTCAGTTAAATCAGTGGTCCTCAAAGTTTAGCGTGCATGAGTATCACATGGGAGGCTCATTAAAATACAGATGAAGGGTGCACCCAGAGTTTCTGACTCACTGGGACTTGGTTTAATGCCCAAGAATGTGCATTTCCCATGACTTTCCAGGTGAAGCCTCCCTGCTGCTATGCACATTGAGAATCACTGTTGAAGATTAACAAATGCAGACACACACACACACACACACAACTTAGAAGAAGGAAATAACCAAACCATATCTTCATAGCAAAGGTATCTACCCCAAAAGTTCTCTGGTAACAGAGGAGATTACAGTTAGAAGTACGTGTGTGTGTGTGTTTGTGTACTCACACCCACAACATTGTATCAGTGTACTATACATACATGAATCCCTGAATTCAATGATATATGTGTATTTCCCCAAAACCAAAAGCTAGGTTAAAAGGAAAGCAAATTGTTTCTATGTAAATTCTGCTCAAGAAAAGCATGAACGATGCTTATATAATAAGTCTGGAAATGGATACAGCTGTTTTTCTTTCTAATGTAATTTTGGAATTTTATAATTTATAATGGGAGGAAACTGCTTCACCTACAAAAAGTTGATCAAACACAGATTTAAAATAATGACATTATTAAACAGGAAAGCAAGGAGCAAGAGACTTAACATCCCTAACAAGCACACATTTCGAGTTAATAATGTAATTACTTGTTACAACGTAATGTATCACCCACGTTGAGCCAGCGAGCCCAGTATGTTTCAGGCAAAGCAAGCTTGCAACCTTTTCCAGGAAGCTGACTTCAAAAGGCTTGGATTTATCCTCTGCAGAGAAAATAACCAAAAGAACTCATACAGCATCAACTATATGGCAGGTTTCAGTAAAAAAGCCACAGGATTTTAAATTGCTTTTCAAAAGATGACTCTTCACCCACCGTACCCCACACTTCCCAAGAAAATAAAAGCAGAAGTCATAAAAGGGGCCAAACGGAAATCCAGTGTCTGCATAGCTTTGAGTCCACAGCATTTGAAGGTAATCTCACGTTGTGAACTCCTCTTGTCCTTTCTTGCTCTATTTCTCTCTAGAATCCTCAAGACTTCACTGGTGAAAACCCAGCAAATTCTCTGTCATAAAGAGCTTTAACAACTCAGCTAAGACATAAAAAAGGAAAATACCAGCTGCCACTCTGCAGGTTGAATTAACTACCACTTACTGGATACATTCAAATCCTTCAGAATCAACAGAGTAACCAGGTAACTTTGTATCTAGAAGTATGTGACAAATACATGTATTTACACTATGATGCATGTGGAAATTTTTTCACGTTTTCTTAAAATTGAAAACTTTTAATAACAATATTAATGCAAGCACTTATTTGGAATAAAAATTAAAAGATAAGCTCCAATAATGGTGTTAGAGATAACCATTAATTTCATTTAAAAATTTATACAGAGCAATGAAATAAAATACAAATGGTCTTATTTTATTTCAAGCGTAAAATGAGATTTAAAAATATAGAGTTGAAATTCTTAGTATCAAGAATACTTGTTAAATTAGTTATGGTCTACGCAAAATGACTATTCCCAAAGTAGAATTTCCAAAACTATCAATGAATATACAACTAAAAGCCAATAACAGTAGCAAGGAAGGTTACAATCAGTGATATTGTATCAATTATATACTGCTTTTGGTTTTTGTTTTAGGTTAAACAGGTGAGAGGTGAGGAGGTGCTGAAAATTGAAACCATAGTTGTGACAACATGAACCTTAATTGTTTTACCTTCTGTTATTAAAGGATGGAAAAAAATAAATCCATTGACATTTGGAGAGGAGGATTTGGCTTTTACCTTTATTTGCCATATTTAAATCTTTTGCATGAAAACTTTTTTAAAAATTTAGGGATTTACATTTTAACATTACTATATCTTATATTTAGAAATAATATTTTATGAAGTCAATTCCATTGGTTTTGATAAAATAAAAATAATACGAATTTCACTTTAAATTTCAAAATTTAGATGCTGGAGAATGTATTCAGGTTAAGTGTTGGTTTTCTTTATAGCTGCCTGTTGGGGCATAAAAACCTACAGAATCAGACATGGGCATGGTTTCAGTATTTCATTTTAGCCACCATTATATTTGGAGCTAAAGAATGAGTCCCTGTGAGGCTGATTTCTGAATAGATGACAGTAATATAAAGGTAGAAATATCCTTCAATTATAAAAGAAAATTTTCTGTCAGATTCAGTATTTTACTCTTTTAAATTCTAATAGGCAATGACTGGTAATTTCTCCTTAGAACTCTTTAATGGTGCTGCTAGAGTAAATGAAGCCCGGTAATAAGGATGGTGTGGGAAAAGTGACTAAATAGAGACAAAAAAAGTTAAAAGCTAGAGAAGAACAAAACAGAGACCTAATACTGCTCCTCTTCTAGTTTTTATATATAAATATTCATGTGTATTTGCCTAAGACCAAAAATGTTCTGGGAGAGGCAAATAGTCAACAAATAAGAAATACAAAGCATCCATGCCTTCATGCAATTCAGACCATTTTACTTTGCTAGAGACAGACAGAATATTTGCATGGTGAAATATTCTGGGATTCAGTTTTCTGTGTTCTTACTAGTTGCCACAAAGAGGATGAGAAACCTCAGTTTTTAGAGAAGGCTGTCCAAAAAATTACACACGTAGATAAGAGCAAAATCAGCTATCTGGGACTGAAGAGAACCACTCCTCCTCTCCCCCTTCCAGGTATCGAAGAAGAAACGCAGCCATGGACAACCTCACCTTTGCGGCTGGGAATGGCAGCCTGTGCACCCGAGATTACAAGATCACCCAGGTCCTCTTCCCGCTCCTCTACACTGTCCTGTTTTTCGTGGGACTCGTCACAAATAGCCTGGCAATGAGGATTTTCTTTCAAATCCGCAGTAAATCCAACTTCATTATTTTTCTTAAGAACACAGTCATTTCTGACCTTCTCATGATTCTGACTTTTCCTTTCAAAATCCTCAGCGATGCCAAACTGGGAACAGGACCACTGAGGACTTTTGTGTGCCAGGTGACCTCCGTCATATTTTATTTCACAATGTACATCAGTATTTCATTCCTAGGCCTGATAACTATTGATCGCTACCAGAAGACCACCAGGCCATTCAAAACTTCCAGCCCCAAAAATCTCCTGGGGGCTAAGATTCTCTCTGTTGTCATCTGGGCATTCATGTTCTTACTCTCTTTGCCTAACATGATTCTAACCAACAAAAGGCCAAGAGACAAAAATGTGAAGAAATGTTCTTTCTTCAAATCAGAGTTTGGTTTGGTCTGGCATGAAATAGTCAATTATATCTGTCAAGTTATTTTCTGGATTAATTTTTTAATTGTCATTGTATGCTATACACTCATTACAAAAGAACTATACAGGTCGTATGTAAGAACAAGGGGTGTAGGCAAAGTCCCCAAGAAAAAGGTGAACATCAAAGTTTTCATTATCATTGCTGTATTTTTTATTTGTTTCGTTCCCTTCCACTTTGCCCGGATTCCCTACACCCTCAGCCAAACCCGGGATGTCTTTGACTGCTCCGCTGAGAACACCCTGTTCTACGTGAAAGAGAGCACTCTCTGGTTAACTTCCTTAAATGCGTGCCTAGACCCATTCATCTATTTTTTCCTTTGCAAGTCCTTCAAAAACTCCTTGATGAGTATGCTGAAGTGCCCCAATTCTGCAATATCTGCTCCACATGAAAACAGGAAAAAAGGACAAGATGGCGGGGACCCAAGCGAAGAGACTCCAATGTAAACAAATGGAGGTAATAGTTCAATCTAGTGGAGTTTGGGACTCCTACCAGCAAAACACTACGTAAAAATGTTAATGCTGGCTAAGAAGTAGCTGAGTTAGTAAGAACAACTCTTAAAAAATAGAAGACTACAAAAGTAATCTTAATTTACTTTTCCAATATTAAAAGCTACCTTAAAATGTAGAAAAAGAAATTAACATGTAGCAGTGGAGTAAAACGAACTATATCCAATCATCGTGTGACATGCAGAACTATACAGAATCCATGAAAGGAAGAGTTTGGACAAGATAGGTAACAATATAATAATAATACCTACTATAATTCTTTGAATACATTATTGATCTCAATGTTCATAATCAATTTACTACAGATACTTAAGAATGATAAATCTTTAACCAAAAATTATATTTAAGATGTATATACAATCCTAGTCCCTAACCAAATGCTGACCCATCGTGATAATCATTATAAAAATTTAAGTGGGACACACAAAGAATAGTAACTACTAACTTCTACTTATTAGCAAAGACCTAAGGGACTTACATTAATTGAAATGGTAATAGAGTGTACTGAATTTTTTTTAAATGTTCATACAGGTTCAAAAACTACCTTTCCAATAAAAAGTGTACAATAACAAACAAAGCTATTAAAATAAGGAGAATTCTAATAGAAAAAAATACTTCCTTAACACTAGAGAACACAGTTTTACTAATATTTTGACAACTCTAGTAACACAATGCCATCATTGACTTACTTTTATTAACTTGGTTCTAGAAACTACATGCAACTCAGGTTAATACATGTTTCCTGTAGTGAGAAAAATAAATATAATTATGCATTTGCATAGAATAACTATCAACAGGAAAGTGATTATAATGTTTGGATTTATCGATTTGTTATTTGTGTGTAGAACAAAAAATTTACATTAAACTCTAAATCACACTCTGTTTGAAATTTTTTGTTCAAAGATGTTAGATACTATGATTCACTTCCTATTTACCCCTATGTCAATCATCAAACCCATTTAGGAAAGAAGAGCTAGCTGGCAACCCTGTTTTGTGACACAACATCGAGAAAAGTCTCTTCTGAGGGTGCCATCTTGCATCAATTACATCGCATGTAAATAAAAAACCAGGTCAGACTTAAAATGTAGTCTGATTCCACTCAAGCCATATTCATTATTTTTAATATAAACAAAACATGCAACATACTTGGAATTTTATATCATTTATCTTAATTACTTTTGATCCTCAGAGGTGATTCTCAAACAGAAGGCATAGATCCCAATATCTAAATATAATTGAAGAAATTAAAAGGGTGAACTGTAGTGTAAGGAAGTTCACTGAACTTTAATAATATTGGATTTTATTCAAACCCTCCACAAGTTGTGCTGAGCTAAATTTCAGTTCAAAGTTGAACTCATTGGAACTGTCTAAATGGCATCTATTCAAGTTGCCACACTTCCTTCTCTGGTCCTGCTAAGAACGAGTACTGGAAATCAGCGGTGACGCACAGGGGCATGTGTCCAGCCCGAGGCATATTCTACGTAGCTCTGGGACAACAGCAGTAGCTGTTCCTGCCATGTAAACTAATGAATTCACTTTCATGTCACATGCATAAGTGTGCACGTTCTGTAAGAATACGAGGGTATTTGAGCTGGAAGAGAAATGAAAGCTCAAATATCTGACCGTCTTAATTTGTATATAGGAAAAATAAAGTTGGGGTAGAGAGTAGAATAAAGATATCCACATCACAGTGCCAGGACCACGTGAGGTGTTGTTAAGAGACTACAGAGCGGGCAAAGACTTACTTGAATGATCTTTCAGTTTTGCTTAAACTAACTCACTGAAACAACAACTTCCACAAGAGAAAGAAAAGAAAACAAGGAATGCTAAATGTATGATGGTACCTTTACCAAAAACAAACAAACTGTACAGTGTTTGGAACAATGTTTTTTTTTGAAAAAAGATTTTTATTTATTTATCTTTAGAGGGGAAGGGAAGGAGAGAGGGAGAGAAATATCAATGTATGGTTGCTTCTCGTGCGTCCCCTGCTGGGAACTGGCCTGCAACCCAGGCATGTGTCCTGACTGGGAATCAAACCTCGGTCCTTTGGCTCACAGGCCCACGCTCAATCCACTGAGCTATGCCAGCCAGGGCTAGAACTATGTTTTTATATATAGTGTAAAAAATTTCATTATACTCTTAATCACACTTTGTCAGGAATTCTTTATTCACAGACGTTAAGATAGTAGCATGTACTCCTGTATCAAACATCAAACTGAACTCATTCAAGATAGATTGACAGATCAGTATTTATGAAGTGCTCATTATACACAGAACATGTCGCTATCTCCAGCTTAGAAATTTTAATACACATAATACATCCCACATTTCACAATAATCTTAAAAAAAAAAGGAAGCCCAATATTGTAGTCTTGAGGTCCAAAAGATGGAAAGTTCGGAAATGAGGCAAACAAAACGGAGTCTTGCCCAAAGCCTTAGTGGCCAAGAAATCCTACGGATGATGGTTACTGGCCATTTCTTGTGCTGCTTCCTCACGAAAACAGTCGAAAAGCAGGTGTGGCAAGCTAGAGCCTGCAAGCCAAATGCAGCCCATCATCTGTTTTTGTACAGCCTGTAACCTAAGGATGGTTTTCATAGTTTTAAAGGTTTATGGGGGTAAAAACCAGAAGAGTAAAAGCTCGTGTTGCATTAAAGTTATATGAATTCATGTTTCAGTGTCCATAATAAGGTTTTAATAGAATACAGCCACACCCATTCAGGTTTTGCCTATGGCTGGTTCCCTGCTACCACAGAGTTAAGTAATTGTGTTGCAGACTACAGAGGAGCAAGACCGAAATATTTACTAACTGGTTCTTTAGAAAAGAAGACTGACAGCCTCTAACAAGAACTTTAAAAACCGGAGAAAATCCCCACACAGAACAAGAGAACCCTGCCTTCACGCATCCAGGCGCTGCAGCAGCCACACACAGCGCACAAGTGCGGGTTCGAGGGGCTGATCTAGGCAGCGGCGGAGGCCGGCAATGCCCACTATGGGAACTGGACATGGGGAAGTACGCTTACACGTCAGAAGTAAAGAGAAACAGCCTGACCTTTTAAAAAATGGAGAAAGCGCTTGGAAAACAATCAACTTGCAGGAGATATACAAGCGGACAATAAAAATATAAGATCTGTATCAGTAATAAGCAAATAATTTTATACTTAAATGGCATGGCCCTTTCGCACCTACATGTTTGGAATTGATGTAAAAGATTTTTAGTAATGGTGTTGTAGAATTCCAGTCAGTGAGACCGGAAATTGGTACAATCTTTCTGGAAAGCTATTATTGGAAAACAAGCATTCTACATTTTGATGCATATCTTTGATCCAGCATTCCACTTCTAGGAATCTTACTATAAGTATGTTGGAACAAATGCACAAAAATATATGGACGTGTATGCGCTCTACAGTACTGTTTTTTAATGAGAAAAAAATGGCAAAATGCCCATTAGTGACAACTAGACTATGATAACTTTATATATATATAAAATACACTTTTTAAATATTAGGTAAGTCATCATATACTAACATAGAATAAAACAAAACTGCAATATGTCAATAAATAAATATATATATGTATATTCCCACACCATTGGCATGTATATGTAAGAGGGGTTTACTTTAGTTTCAATTCCTATGATATACATGTCTGTATTTGAACTCTTTAGCTTTTATAAATAAAAACATGAAACTGGACAGTAATATAAAAATTTCGGATATGGTGAAACAATTGCTTGTTTCCAGTTATATGCACAGACTTTCTAATATTGAATTTAATAACAGACACAGATTCCTTCATTTAATGTTAAATTGCATAATTTATTTTAGCTTATTGTTACTGCTTTTGGTTGACTCAGTACAGAATTTTTAAAACAATTTCGTATAATCTGAGAAAGTCCCAAGGTGTACTTTGATGGGAAGTAAAAGGTCTTCTATGAGTTTAGGAGTTCCCATTTTGCATTCCAAGTGAAAGCAAATACTTCCTCATCTTTTCAGATACTTTGAAATATTTCTATGGTGCTGGTCACCACATCAACAGGAACCTTCAGAATGTTAACTCCGACCCAGAGGAAAATCCCAAAGGAGACTACAAATGGCAAGAGTAGTCTATTCACATTTCACAGGCTTCTGTTTCTAATTTTTATTCTGCCTTCTTTGAATCTCTCCTAATCACACTGTTTTGAACCAATTTGTTTTCAACTTTGTATCTTACTTTAGGGCAAGAAGTTTCACAAGTCTATTGACTTCATAGTTGATTCACTCTTCTCATCCATCAATCAGTTACACCCAGTTCAAAAACTCCAGACTTTGGTAAACAATTCTGTGTTCACGTTATCACTGGCTTCTACAGCCAGGACAGTAAGGCAGGTTCTGAGTATGGGTTCTAGAACCCAGATGATGTGGATCTGAAGTAGGCCTGAGTTCCATGATTTGGGGCAAACTACCTAACTTCTGCACTTCTGTTTTCTCCTCTGTAAAATGGGACCCATTTCTGAGTAATGTTTTAAGAATTAAGTAAGATCATGTCATCACACAGAACAGCACAGCTAGTGTAGTTTTATAAGTTTGGACTATATTCCCTATGAGCCCAATAAGATTTTAAATATTTAGTTTATTCCCATTTGGCAGGCACCTAATTTCTGGGACCTTTACTTATATATCTTCTTTGGTTCTTCCTTCCAGTCTTCCATGAGCTATCTCCACAGCTCTACATGATATTCCATTTTTCCTTTAATTTCATTTAACAAAAAAAAAAACAAAACACTAACACCTACTGTGCCACAGACATCATTCTCCACACTTGGTGCATGTTCACCCATTTTATCCCCTTAATAACACAATAAAGCAGATACTATTTTTCATTTTCATGTAAAGAGGAGGCAATGGTTTCATAGAGAGCATAAATAGCTTGCCCAGCGTCATAAGAAAAGAGGTAGAATAAGGAATTGAACCCAGGTACTGGGGCTCCTGAGGCAGTGCAGCCGTCTGCTCTGGGGGCGGCCTCTCAGAGACGCCAGCCACCCGGGGGGGGCAAGAGCTCCTGCTCAGTGGCCATGGCGACTGTGGAGAGCAAAGAGCTCACATGTATGAAGCATATGAACGCATAAAAATGAATGATCTGTTGAATATTTACTGTGATTAAACATTTTGAAACCACCACACTTAAAAGAATACTTTTCTGTAACTTTAGAAATGAATACCATTTGAGTTCCTCTTCTGAAAGGTTCCCACGCTTTGGCATTTTGAAATTTGAGCAAAATGTGATTTCCAGTTTTCATATTATGAAATTATCTTGTACAGCATTTCCCTTGTTTAAATTGAAACTGTTCCAAACCTTCATCTAAATAATGGATTTGGCTCCATCGGGAAATTTTCACTTAATTATGTAGTTGTCAAATCCCTCTACTTAAAAAAATAAAAATAAAAATATTTGCTTGTTTTTATTCTCTATAGAAGCAAACAAAAAGATATATGTTTGAATTATATTCCATTACATTAATGAAATCCAGAATCTATATTTCCAAGAATCAATCTAAGTCAAACACATATTTTTTAAGTTGTGTCACCAGTGGGTAGTTCCAACCAAAATTATCAAGCATCCATTGCCTCATATTTTAAAATGCCCAGTGGGTTACCAAATTTTATTCTCAGAATCCTAAGCCAAGTCATCAAAAACTTCTCGATCAGCCCAACCCCAGTCTATTCCAACTCTGTGGTAAAACTTGTCGCAAAAAGTATGAAGTGAAACTCACCATGGAGAACTCTACATTCCCTCATAAGATCTCTTAAATTTCCTCTTTCCCTTCACCTAACTGGCAAGACAACATTTCCATCATAGATTTCAGCAATTACACTCCTTCAAACCTGAAGAGAATTTAAAGAAAAAATTTTATAGACCTTGGCCCAAGATTGACTGATGAAATGCCTGAAGTCTTAAGCCCTTTCCCTATAACATTAAGTACAGGAAAAGATTTCTAAAAATGATTTTCTAGTAAGAAGTATGTGTCTATTTCAGTCTGTAATTCATGTACCACTGTAGTGAGAACCTATCTCCCTGTACACGAGTACCCCAGCACTGTTCTAGGCACCCATTTTATCCCCTCAGCAAGACTATAAGGTATACGCTATTATTAAACTGATCTCACAGATGAGGATACTGCGGCACAGGACCACTAAACTATTTGTTTATGATCTAGTACCCGATAATTGGTGGATGCGGCACTCTGACTCCAACAATCCGGGTCTATCAGCTCTTAATGCTTAGCAAGTATGCCATTTTCTCTCTCAGAGATCAAAAGCCCAAAAGACTCAGATAAATATTTATAGAAATAAACAAGCCACCATACTGAACACAAATTTTTGGAGAAAACACTCTACAAGGATGCAGCTAATGACTCTTCTGATTTTAAATTCAACTCTTACCCTTGGTTGTAATTTGGGGCCATTTCCTTTATCTTTCTGCCTCCTACTACTGTACACAAAAGGCACTCAAAATTTTCATTCAACAAGTAGGTAAAGAACATTAAACTACAGGATAGTTACTGTAAAAGAAAATATAAAGATAACTGCAACTAATTTATGCAAGTCACAGCAGATTAACAGTACATAAGTTTGAAATAACAGAGGTTTCTTATTAGAAAATCCTGCAAAGGTTTAAATGTGAGTAGATCCTGATGGCTGCCCTGACTGGGGTGGCTCGGTCGGCTGGGAGTCATTCACAAATAGAAAGACCACCGGTTCAATTCCCAGTCAGGGTACCTGCCTGCGTTGCAGGTTTGGTCCCAAGCAGGAGTGTGCACCAGGGGCAATGGATTGATCTCTCCCTCTTTCTCTCTCTCTCTCCCGTCCCCTCTCTCTAAATAATAAATCAGTAAGTAAGTAAGTAAATAAATAAATAACATCTTTAAAAAGAGAGAGAGAGATTCTGATGGCTAATGTTACACACGTGAAATGAGGAAGGAAACTGGGTATAAGAAAGCAGAAGGACACTTGCTTCACACGTTCTTCGTAGGCTGATCTAATGACTGCCTCTATCAGAAGACACTGAGCTGAGTATCCTCCCAAACCAGGTGAGTTTCCATTTTTATTGTAAGTGTGCTTGCTTATAAAAGGTAGACTATATTCTGGGGGAGAAATGCTTTAATAAGGTTAACATTCTAAAAAGCATAGATTATGAGCATAAAGAAATACATAACATATAGCAATCTGACATGAATTATTACCTCTTAGATGGGGCTTTGTTTTACAACGAAGGTAAAAGTAGCAACTGTGAATGGAGTAGAACCTATTATTTGGATTTCATATGTTGTGAAAGTAATGGTACTGTTATAAGTTCCGAAAATGGATTATGTACATTGAAAATCCTAGCCAGACACAACCTGTGCCTTCTCAGCAGATCTACTGAATTTGATGATGTTAATACATAAAGTGTCAATATGTTACAAATCTGAACTCTGGTTCTTTTTTGGAAGTAGCATTTTGAAATCACCAAAGCCTTCGCTTGACTTCATGTCCGTGTTTGTTTGTAACAGTGAGACTGGGAATCATGAATGCCACGGACACGAAGGGCTTCAATGGGTCTGAGCGGTGCCCCAGGGACACGCGGATCACCCAGCTGATATTCCCAGCAGCCTACACCGTCGTTTTCCTTGCCGGCATCCTGCTGAACACAGTGGCCCTGTGGGTGTTCATTCACATTCCCAGCTCCTCCACCTTCATCGTCTACCTCAAAAACACTCTGGTGGCTGACTTGATAATGACACTCACGCTTCCATTTAAAATCCTCTCCGACTCCCACCTTGGACCCTGGCAGCTCAGAGCCTTTGTGTGCCGTTTCTCCTCTGTCATCTTTTACGAGACCATGTATGTGGGCATCATTCTGCTGGGCCTCATAGCCTTCGACAGATTCCTCAAGATCATCAGACCTTTTGGAAAATATTTTGTACAGAAACCCGCTTTTGCAAAAATGGTCTCAACCCTTGTCTGGTTCCTTTTGTTCCTCATTTCTCTGCCAAATACGATCTTAAGCAACAAGGAAGCAACACCGTCGTCTGTGAAAAAGTGTGCCTCCTTAAAGGGCCCTCTGGGGCTGAAATGGCATCAAGGGGTGAATTACATATCACAGTTCATTTTCTGGACTGTTTTGGCCTTAATGCTTCTGTTTTACGTGGTGATTGCAAAGAAAGTATATGAGTCTTACAGAAAGTCGAAAAGTAAAGGCAGCAAAAACAACAAGAAGCTGGAAGGTAAAGTATTTATTGTCGTGGCTGTCTTCTTTCTGTGTTTTGCTCCATTTCATTTTGCCAGAGTTCCATACACTCACAGTCAAACCAACAGTAAGACTGACTGTAGACTGCAAAATCAACTGTTTATAGCTAAAGAAACCACTCTCTTCTTGGCAGCAACTAACATTTGTATGGATCCCTTAATATATATATTTTTATGTAAAAGATTCACAAGGCTACTGCGTACGAGGGGAAGGAAGACCGCAGCATCAACCCAAGACAATCACAGTAGTCAGACGGACCACTTAACCCTAAGCTGATAACTCCATCATGGTTCACTTCCAGGTTTGGACTAGATGTCAAACAAGGATTTATTTGGAGATTGCACTGCAGCAGTAAAAGAGGATTAAAATAAATGCTTTCTTACATTTTATCATTCTGATGTACAGAAAGGACTATTTAAATTTTCAACTTCACATAGATCTATTCATACACAGAATGAAGCATCATCAAGAGAACGCGACAGAACGTAAACGGCCATCACAGGTTATCTTTTCACGGACACTCACTTGTATTTTAGAAAAGATTCGCTGGGGATAAATATACAGTCCTTGAACCAGCCCCCCCAAAATACCTTCTCACATTCTTTTACACACATAATCCAGACAATGTTACCTATTTTTGTATTCCAAAGTTGTTGATGCTTGCTGATTAAAACAACAACAACACTTTGAAAGTCCTTTGGTGAGAGCTGAAAGCCAGGTGCTGAAAGGGAGACTCCTTACCAAGTGCCTGGGGAGCCGAAGGTGGTTCAAGAGGACTCTGAAAACCCAGGTGAAGGAGAATCTCCTTACAATTACAAAGAGTCTCTTCCATGCGAGCCCAGTGCGCCATAGGAGACACAAGCACCATTATTAAGCCACACAAAATACTGTACTCTAATAATCTGCTTACATGCCAAGTGTGTACAATTCAAGGGTAAGAATACTGGATTATTCTTCTTTAGAATTCTTGCCTGCCCAGCAAATACTCTGATGGTGGTTGAACATGCCACCCACCTGGCAAAGTCTTCCTGGGCCACACCTTCTATTTTCCTGCCTTCCACCTCTGGTTCAAGTAATTACTTCTCCCACTGTTTGGGTGTGTGTCAGGGCCCTCACTGCAGACTTCCCTTTAAGACTGGTTTGCTATATTCTTGACTGCAAAGGTGGTTAGGAATCTCTAAGGAAAAACCACCTGTTCTGCAGACAGAAAACACGTCATTTTTTTCTTGGTAAATCCCACAATATTCCCCACAGATCTTGGGTTACAAATGTTTTAAATAGAATATGTCAATACTCTGCTATTCGTGCTACATATATAGAAGGAACTGCTGACCCACGACCAGCAACATCTATTCTGGGATACTTTTCAAAGGATGGAGCCCTACTTGTACTTATTAACCTCTATATTTTTCCCTGAGTACCTTTGCGGTTCAAAAAAGCTACAAAATGGTCATCTGGTATTGTGGATGCTGGCTTACAACTTTTAGAGAAAATGCCCCAAAATAGTGCTCTCTGAATGTGCGTCTAGCTCCAACATGATCATCGGAAGGTGAATCTCAGGCCTCTTTCTATGCCCTCGAGGCCCCCTAAGGCCCTGGACCCTGCCTTCCTTTCTGGCCTTATCTCCTAACTGCTCTTCCATGCCTGGAACTTCACTCTCGTCTATGAACTTGTAACTGTAGGAACAGGCCACACACTCCTTTCTCCCTGTGCCACTACACAGGTAAATTTACCTCCGACTCACCAAGAAAACTTCATCCATCCATGAAACCCTACGCTGCCATCACCTAGCCCGGGAAATCCCACCTGGCCTACCTCCCACCACCGTCTCCAGCCCGATCACTCCCTCCCCTGTCATTCCTCAACTCCTGTGCTCATCACACTGCCTTGTAGTTACTTGTTTGCACATGTACCTACTCTTTTAACAACCTACATACCCTTCTGAGGGCAGAGATTGTGCCTCCTTATGCAATCAATAAATATTTAATAAATAAACCAAACTGGTTTTACTTTTACAGACTAGAAAAGCAAAAGGGAAGTCAATTCTCTGATGCTTTTGTTATCAAAGATGATATAAATTTCCTGACAGTGCACGCTCTTTCCAGTGGCCTTCCTGTGGCACGCCAGCAGGGGCCTGAAAAGCAGGGGTGTTCTCGGGTCCTCTGGCGGGTGTTCCGAAGGGAGCAGGACTGCTGAACAGAACATGGGTAGCTGGGGGGCTAATGCCACCAACGTTTCGGTTCTAAAGCTGTTGACAAAATGCTTCAGTGATGTACTGTTGGTTTGGGTTAAGTAGAAACTGTAACTGCAGCACATTACAATCTCCAAACCTCTCCTTTCAGAAAGTAACTGTTACCAATGTCACTTTAGTAACCAATGTCACTAAATCCACATGGTTTTTGCTGAGAACATTATATAACCATGAGTAGACTCTAATAATGTATTATAAATAAACTGCATATAAATAAACTGCATCTAAATAGCGTATACAATTTTTACAAAGATCTTTCAAGATAAATTTCAATAGCAAACCTGTCCTCCATAAATACAAATATTAAATTCTATTTCAATAACATTACAATCAAAAGCACAATATCTGGTGTGCAGAATAAAATAATCTAGTAAGAACTTAGAGAAGAGACATATGAAAGCCATCTTAAAATCACACTCACAAAATGCTAAGCAGCTATTTGGGAAGAACTTCCCAAACTAGCAAACAGAAATATTAAACTCTAGAATATTTATAGAATGGGATGCTCTAACAAAGCCACTAACAACACCCCGAAGAGAATTTAAAAGTAGCTTTGATACAGTGTTGAATTTAGAGCACATTTTAAGGACTTCTGTCAAAAGCTAACTGTAACTATTTTTACTGGACAAGATCTTCTGAATATCTCTGGGGCAGGTGATGGGAGAAAGGGCGTTGCTCCACACAGAATTCTTGAGAAACCAAGAAAAATTACTGTAAATGGGGGAGGAGGAGGCAGACAAGCAGTGTGAACTTCCACATCATAGAAGTTAGATATAAAGTCATCATTAGTTAGAAGCTATAAATTATTCCATCTTATTAAAAGCATTGTTTCATGTATTTCATATCCACCTAAAAGCAGTCCCTTCCATTACTTTCGAAAGTCTTCTATCTAAAAACGTCTAACCATCACCCCCAACTAAACTGTATTCCTCCAGCAAGTTCAAAGACCCAAGTGCCCCTGACTTTTAGCAGAACAAACCGCCCCCCGCAGAGGAGGAGCCCTCACCCAGCAGTGTCTAATAGCGAAGGGATCGCACAGTAAGGAAAGTGGAATGCACGGATCATTTAAAGTGCCAAGAAACAAAACTCAACATTTTTCATCTTACATGGAAACCAGATATAGGCAATACAAATGTGGAACACTTGTGTTCCAACCAATAGTTCTCAAACTTCGGTTAGTATCAGAACCAGCTGGAGGGATTCTTAAAAGACATTGCTAGGCCTGTCCCCAGAGTTTCTGATTCTGTAGGTCTAGGGGGACAGCTGCGGACAAGTTTCTAGGAGATGCTGATGCTATTGACCTGGACTACAAGTTAAGAACCACTGTGACAAAATGTTCCTTGACATTCATACTTCTATAAAGGCTGGTTCACAGCTCAGCCATCGTGGACATGGATGTCCAAAAGTGGGATGTCAGTGGGAAACAAAACTGTGATTAAGACAGTGTGGCAGACATAAGATGGCAGGCCACGGCAAGGACTGTGGCTCCCTTAAAAGTTCATACCCCACTATGGGGGCATCTGCTACTCAGTGCCAGCTGTTGGCACAGGGGCGATTTGGAGCCCAGGGTGTCTGACTAGCAGCAATAACAGTGTAAAACCAGCATCAGCAACAACAAAGCAGCACACATTACCTACTTCTTACTGTGTAGCAAGAGCTTTAACTATGTTGTCCCATTTAATAATACCAGGAGCCGTATAAAGTATTATTGTTATTTCCATTTTAGAGGTAAGGAAGTTGAGAAACAGAGAGGTTAAGTAACTTGCATGGGATCACACAGCCTATAAACAGCAGGGCTAGACCTCCAATTCAGATTCTTGCTTCTGAGCCCATATTCTTAAACTCTATATATTTATAATCTCAGATCTTGTAAAGTGGTCAAGAGAATTCATAAATTCAGTGTCTTACATTTCCTGTGATTTTCAAAACTTCCGTAGCCACCCCCATATTCCCTATCCCCACAAAAACAATGCAATATTCATGTGTTGAGCCACGACTAGCCCAGATGCTGCCAGCTAATTAGCGCTGACCTAGAAGCTACAAGAACCTCCCAGCACCTTACTCTGGCAGCTCATGCTTGGTTACTGCGCACTTGCTGTGTGGCAGGCATTGTGCTCTGCACTTCACATGCATCACGACCTTTCTGTTTTTCACTGCAACACTATGAGAGATACTATAGGGCTCCTGGTTAAGGGAGGATGCGGGGGAAGGATAGAAACCTGAGGACGAAGTGAAAGATAACTTGCCCATGATGCACATGACCCCACCAGCACAGCAGAGGCAGAGCTGGGGCTGAAAATGAGGCCGGGGGCCTCAAGTGGAACTTGGCTCTGCCACACCAGTTCTCTGACAGCGAGGACAAGCCGAGTCCCTTAAGGGCTGGCATCAGGCCCAGCAGTGGGAATGGTAAGGAGGTGATTGCGGAAGTGAGAGGAAGAGGTCTGATCACAAACGAGCTTCAACAACCCCCGGGTATGAAGAGTTCAGTTGTGGACCCTATGAGTACTTTGGGGGCACCTTCAGCACTGGGAGTTCTTGAGAGGAGTAAAACCCCGAACAGTAGACTCATGGGTTCATTTGTCAGCCATTTCTTCGCCGTGTACCTCAGTGCAGGCCCCATGGCCTCTGCAGAAACACATTCTGGTAAACACCCAGACCATAACGAGCCCAAATGTGGCAAGCAGTAGGAGAGCCATAATTAACTCACCATGGAAGCTCAGAGGAAAGGGTAGCTAACTGCAACTAGAGAAACTGAGGAAGAACCCACAGGAAATGGAAATGTAAACTGAACCTCAAAGGAGAAAACTGACCATTCAAAAGGGAACACTTTGCAATGCAAACAGCAATTTGGAGGAAGGCTCAGCTCGGGTGGGCCTGGTGCCGGGGCTGGTGTGAAGGACACGGAGGGCCTGAGGCTGCAGTGTCCCAACGTGGAAGACGAGTCTGGAAAGGGAGCGTAGGGTCCTGGTGCTGTGCAGACGTGTCTGCACGTCCCCATGAGCCACTGCAGGTCTCTAAAGTGAAATATTGCATCTTCTATCTGTGCGGCACTTTAAGAAATGAATTTGTCAGCAACAGGGTGATTCTGGATCGAGGAACAGCTGCTGAGGCCAGGAGATCAATGACCAAAGTCTTCCACCTATGCAGGCAAGAGCCAAGGGGGAAAACCCGAACATGGACCTTAGTGATGTTTTCAAAGAGCGGTTTTGAGTCAAAGACCACCGGAGCATGGGGAATTATATGTAAAAAGTATTTGATTGACATGTATTCTCAGTAGGGTCCATAATTCCCGCCCCAAGCCCCAGCAGATAAGATAGATCCATTGCTCTGAAGATCATTCCCTTGGGCGATACGCTGCATCATGAAGGAAGAAGACCAAAGAGCAGACTTCGGACATGCTGCGTGTGAAGTGTCAGTGAGAAAGTGAGGTCAAGGGTGTAAAAGCTAGACAGAGCGGGTAAAAGAGAGATCCAGGGCTCTGACGGCAGGGCTGAGCTGGAGGCCAAGGGAAAATTCTAAGACAGAGAGAGAATAAGGAATGAGCGGAGTACCTCAGAGGCCGTGTTTCTCAGTCTCAGGGATGGAGGGGACAGAAGAGGAACTGGAGACGACTGGGATCGGGGGTGGCACTGGTGAATTAAAACAGGGAACAGGAGGTCTGATGTACGGGAAACCAAGGAGAAAGAGATTTAAAGAGAAGAGACCATATACTCTGCAAAGGTCAAATGTGTTCATTCTACTACTCTGATGTCAGTGGTAACTTTAAGGAGGAGGTGGTGTCAAGCCCAGTGTGTAATGGCACATGAGAGATGACAAAAAACTCTTATCTTGACATGAAAGACCAGTCAGTTTACAAGGGTTCCAAGGAAGAAAAACACCTGGGTTACTCTGCCTTTTCCAAAGGGTACCTAAGAACACGCAGAGTAGCTCCTCCCCTATGTTTTCTATGCAATGCAGAGTTAACACATGCCGTGTAAAATAGCAAACAGAGCAGAGGTACAAATCAAAGGGTGGGAGTAGCTACATGACCAAGAAAAACTAGCTTGGGTGAGAAAACGGGTGTGCCAGAATTTCACACTGCACATTGCCTGGGGTTCTGATTCCCAAACCCCCATCCTTTCTAGTAAAAAGTATAGAAAAAGAGGTGGGCGGGGGGTGATGAGACACCATGTAGTAGGGATGCAAGCTGAAAACATGGGAGAAGTGACAAAAAAAAAAAAAAAAAAAGAAAAGAAAGATAAAAGCAAGATATACTAGATAAAGGAAACTGAATATCAAGACTTACAGTAAGTAGGTAAACCAGTTTTTTGAAAAAATTCCATACCTCATTCAGCATGTGAACTTTTGCTGCTTCTTTAATAAAGCTCAAATTCACAAATGTAACATTCCTGGGGCATTAGTATAGACTGTCTACCTTTGTTTTTTAAATTCAGCTTAACTATTAGATCATGTATGTGACCTTGGATAGTTGCAGTCATCTTACGAAATTTCATCTCATGTATATCTGAATGCTTTACAGCTTTTTAAAAAGTTAGCCTTTGCATTATTATTTATATCATACATACACACTATATTTATGATAATTACTCTGTGCTATTATTTTTTAAATTCTATTTAACTTTGCAACTAAAAATGCCTGAACTACAAGTGAACGAAACATCAACCAGAATGCAATGACCCAGCTAAGGCGACTTCTCTCTCCCCTCACATATCCTGGTCTCAGACTCTACATTTGCCCACATTTTCAGATAGTCTGGAATAAGCTAGTCCTAGTTTCTCCTTTTCAGAAGAGAAAGCAATAAAGAAAGAAAACAAAAATTTCAAGCAATCATTGGGTCCCCATTAAAGGAAATCCAAGAACTGACTAAAGGCTACCAAAATATTATTTAGTTGAGAAGTGCTTTCAATTTTTAATCATTCCAACTTTAAATTTAGACAGATACCCCCATTCATTCACTTACTTACTCTCCCTCTGACTTCTGAACAAACAAACAAAAAAGCCCCCAAAGCTATTTATTATTCACTAAGTACTAATTACTCTGTATATTATCTCATTTAAGTTTTAAATCTTATAAGGTAGCCATTCCATGCTTATTTTTCAGAAGAAAAAAATGAGGCTCAGATATATTAATGACTTGCCGAAAGTAAAACAAACAAACAAACAAACAACAACAACAACAACAAAAACTCTACTAAGTGGAGAGTGTTAGTTTATTTGACGCCAGTCATGGCTGGCTTAACACTGCCTCTCACAAGCAAGATTTCCAAGGTGAGGAAATGGACCAAGTAGCCCAGCACAAGACAGAGGATCGATATCAGAACAGGACGCAGATGCAGGTGTATCTCCACACTCAATCTCAAACCATCCTTCCCTTTAATCAACCATTCATTACACATGAAGTTCTCATACTAGAAAAAGGTAAGCACTCTATATAAAGAAGACCTAATAGATACAAATCATTTCAAATGATAGATTAAACACAGTAATTCAAGCATAGCGACCTAAAGATACCAATCTCAGCTAGGGAACATTAAAGGGTTTGTAATAATTATACTGAGCACAAATTCTCAGGTACTGCATGTGAGCCACAATTAGAGTAACTTTCTTGTACAGAGAGATGGAACAGTAAGATTGGTGAAGATTTTACTACAATGCTTGTTGTAGGTTCTGTTGTGTGGCATCCAAGACAGAGTATCATCAGCTGAGTTTCAATTAAATACCTGCTTGTCTTTGTTTTATAATAATGAATTCATGTACTTCAGAGATCTAGGAGGCTTTTATATGTGCAATTTTCCTTTAAGAAAAATGAATATATCTGAGAATATTGTGACAGAGAAAAACAAGATACAAATGCTAGGCTTATCAATACTGGAGGAGGGGAAATTGTGTCCAGGTCCATGTTGACCAAAATAAGTCAAAAAAAAAAAGGGAGAAAGAGGAAGAAGTCATATGCAAGGGAGAAGTGACGAGAAGACCAGAGAAAACCTTGGCAATACATTTGCCAATGTCTCCCATAAAAATGGTGGAAAGTAGGAATAAGGTTGATTCTAGGATTTCAAAAAACTTACCAATAATATTACTTAATTTTCATTCCCTGTAAGATCTTAGACACATATTCTCTCCTGCAGTGCTTCTGTCTCTTTAAGAATATATTTCAAGCCCTGGCTTTCGTGACTCAGTGGACTGAGTGCCAAACTGTGAACCAAAGTGTTGCTGGTTCGATTCCCAGTCAGAGCACATGACTGGCTTGCAGGCCAGGTTCTCAGTAGGGGCCTCGGAAGAGGCAACCACACATTGATGTTTCTCTCCCTCTCTTTCTCCCTCCCTCCCCACTTTCTAATAAATAAATAAATAAAAATTTTTAAATAAATAAAATCTTTTAAAAAAAGAATATATTTCAAGCCCTGGCCAGTGTGGCTCAGTTAGTTGGAGCATCATCCCATAAATTGAAAGGCCACAGGTTTGATTCCTGGTGAGGGTACAAGCCTAGGTTCAGTCCCCTGTCAGAGAACAAACAGGTGGCAACCGATCAACGATCATTCCTCTCTCTGGAATGATCAACGTCATTCCTCCTTGACGTTTCTCTCCCTCTCTCCCACCCTTCCCCTCTCTGAGCATGTCACCAGGTGAAGATTAAAAGAAAAGAATACATCACAGAAAATCATTTTAGATGAGGTTATGGATTCTCATAAAATTCTGTGATTAAACCAGAATCCTTGTTTTGTAGAACACTGAAGCCACAAGTGGTTGAATGAGACATCCAATATACCACCCCCCCAAAAAAAAAGTAAGTTTGAACCCACTACTTTTGTGATTAGTGAACCATGAACCAGGTCTACGTCCAAAACAAAATTATAGATAGTCTTATTTAGCTTCAAAATTTCAAACACCAGTGTTGCCTTCTGGCTAATAAAACCAAACTGCCTTAGAAATATTTAAAAGCATCCCCTTACCGCATATCCCACAGAATGGACCTAGCAGACACAGAGCGAGGCAATTCACAAAAGCCAACGATATTAAACAAAAAGGTTGTTTAAAAGAAAAAGGCAGAGAGAATGTTCTAAAGGATAAATAAGTCTAAAATAATAGTAAAACCAAGTATAGCATGTGACCACTAATCAGATTCCCCAGTAACAAAAAAATTGTAAGGGATATTATTGGGAAATTGTAAAATTTTAATGTAAATGGAATATTTAAAAATATTATTGTTTCAGCATTAATCTCTCGACTGATAACTATTGTGTTTGGATAGAACAATAGCCTTGTTATTAAAAAATACACGCTGAAGCAGTGAGGAGTGAGACACCTATCACAGTGACTATGACGGCAGACAGGGCCTCCCAAAATGTGTGTGCGTGTGTGTGTGTGCAGAAAACATGAAAAACAGCAATTTGTAAATCTAGGTAAAAATCTACTTGAACTATTTTTCAACTTGTGTGAAAGTTTAATGTCTTTAACAATAGTATCAGAAGAAAAAAATCACTGGTAATAAAAAATAAAACAAAACATTGTTTTAAACATTATGGTGGTAGAGAAGCAGAAACACATATCCCAGGATGTCGTCCTGTATTCCAAATAAATTTGGGGTTTGTAATGGTTAAACAATGCTATTAAAAGAGCTTCTCTGCATTTAATAGGATCTTCCAACAAAATGACAAGATAATTATTGTTATAAAGTCTACGGTGGCTTTTATGAAATGTGAGACGTGCTACAAAAAGATTGGCAGAAAAAAAAATTTGCAAGTTAACCTTTCAGTGATTTGAACAATAATAAAGTCATGGGCTGGTTTTTAGCTGCTCGTTCATCAAAGCGTTACACTTTTTTCGTGACTAAACGTGTACTACACTTCCCTTTTTGAATGTTAAGTAAGACCAGCTTTAACAAGTCCCAACTTGAGACTGCACAGTATGCCTGAAGATGAATGCATGTGCCTCATGTTAACTTTTTCATTACTAGACTTAAATTGCATCACCGGCGAAGAAACTTTTAAATAGGACAATCCCACTGTTACATTAAGGAGGGAAAAGCCACCCTCGATGAGAGAAAAAAGGGCCACTTACTGCACTGATGATGGGACACCAGCCCCTTCCTTCCTCTACGAGGAGATCTTTGTAAAAACCAACACGCAGAGAGTAAAGGTGCTTCTTCACATCTAGAAAGGTGTACCATAATCTTTCCACGTGTCAGCCTTTTTCAGCAACTGTTTTAAAAGGCACTCGAGACCAGGTAACATAATACTAATTATCAGAAGATTTCCCTTCAAATTCAACATAGGAAAGTATATCAAAAACAGTTTCAGCTCCGGCTGGTGTGGCTCAGTGGATTGAACGCTGACCTGAGAACCAAAGGGTCACTGGTTTGAGTCCCAGTCAAGGCACATGCCTGGGTTGTGGGCCAGGTCCCCAGTAGGGAGCGCATGAGAGGTAACCACACATTGATGTTTCTTTCCCTCTATTTCTCTCTCCCTTCCCCTCTAAAAATAAATAAATAAAATCTTTAAAAAAATTTTTAGCAGCTTGATAATAAGGGATTTTCTTTAACATAAAAAGAGATCAGTATATATAAGTTGTCCCTGGTAGGACAAGTCACCTCAAGTGCTAAATGCATTAAAATTTCAGATAGGTAACAGATTGCCTTTATTCCTTTAACAGAAGCCAATGAAATATTTGTCCAAATAAGCTCCCTAATATGACTTTGTACACACCACTGAAAATCTGGGATGATAATCTTCAGAACTTGCAGAGAAGGCGTTTGCTCAACATACTTTTGAAGGGGCTACAAGGGGTATTCTCTCCCTCTGAATGATGCTTCTAAGACCTGGCAGCTAGGTTTCATGTTAAGGGCAGTACAGGATTCAGTTATGGGTCACAGTGACAAGTGGCAAAAACTGAATCCAAGAAGGACAAGTCTTTCGAACTGAGGTGGGCATGCCACAACCTTCCCCCGCAAGACGCAGTGCACTGGCTTCGAGTGCTAAAGGCAGAATCCGTGGGAAAGAGGAAAACGGCACAAAGCACAGCCAAACTGAAACAAAGGGCTGTTTGTGAATCTGGCCAGTTCTTAGAAGTCTGAGCCTTTAGCAAGCTAGCTAACTGCTGTTCAGAGCTTTTCCCCAGGCCTAGCTAGTAAAAAGAGTGAAATGAAAATCTGAAATGAAACAGTCAAGTACTGCAGCTGACTGTTTTTGTTTGTTTAGGAAAAGGCAAGAGAAGAAACATAATTCCGATATTCAACTATTGGTGTTTAAATTAAGCACATTTGTTTTTCTGTACGAACAAGGAAAGAAAATCAGCTACACAGTACCTATACCGGCACATTATTTCCGTAAGGCATAAATAAACACTAAGTAAACCTATTATTGATTTACTGCCTTCAAAAACATTTCGATCTTGATTATTATTTTCATTTATCATCAGTCATGAGAGTAACAGGTTTTGATTGCATTTCATGGTATTAGACTTTTTATTTATTTATTTTTTTTGGAATGTTGCATTCAAGAAAATCATTAGAAGACTTTTATCTAAACATTCTAAAGGGTTCTGATTATATAAATGTATCACTGTGGAGAGATTTTTTAAAGAAATAAAACAACTGTCTGGTGTTTAATAATGAAATTCAAGTGCTTCCAGGTTGCGAGCAGTTAGGAGGCACGTCCACCTTGTTCCCTCGTTCTCCCCCCATGTGACAAGACAAGAGCCGTGGAAATGAGAACAGCAGCATCAGGCCCAGGTCCAGAGCATCGCAGGGAAAGACAACCTCCTGCCACCCACTGGTGGGCCAGCCTCAGAGCACTATGGTGATGAGGAAGAGGACAGTGAGGATGAGGAAGACATGCAGGACATGCATGGACCAGATGGACTACAGTGAGTTACCTGATGGAGAGGTCAAGGAGGGGGGCATGGAAGGTAACGAATAGGAGCAGAACCAGTGGTTGATACAGGCAGACAAGGCAGGGTGGCCTCAGGGAGAGTCCAGGCCAACCTGACGTACCTGTAACCCTTGCAGAACCACCTCATCACCCCAGTATGTGAAAGCTCACCTTCAGGCACCTCTTTAGCTGCTACCAGGACCTGGTCTCCTTGGCCCCTCCCAGGCCATCAGTCTGCCCTTGAATCCCCAGGGCCTAAGGCCTCCCCACCTTTCTGGCCAGTAGCTCATCCCTTGGTTGCCAGGTGTAGTCTCTTTCTAACTCTCTTTAATGAAAACAGGATGGATTCCACCACCACCCCTCAGCCCTTGCCCAAAGAAGGAAATTCAAAAGGTTCACTGAACTTGCCCCCTAAATAACTTTTATTTAAAATATTTTAAGTATATTTCTGTATTATAAAAATAGATCTATAGATTTCATCATATTCTTGCATAAGACTACAGGTTCCCAAAGTTATCAATTACTAATAAAAAAAACACATTGTAATTCTAGTCTTTAAATAATACGTAGAATAAAATCTTTAAAGGATTTGTCTTTCATAAAATTTATTTTGATTCTTTCAGCCAAAATTTAATTAGCAAGCAGGCTGTAAATGTATAAATATTCTCTCATTAGCAATGGAAAGACTCCCTCCCCCTGAAAAGAAGAAGAACTAAACCTGAGCCTGACTGAGTAGGGCCCAGCCTGAGCCTTCATCCACTCCTCCTAAGAGAGTCCTCTGGCCTTCTGAGTTCCAGCCCTCTGTGTTCCCTTCAGGTGACTCACCGTCTGATTCCTGCAGGTTCAGGAAATGCTCTTCCACAGCCTACAAATATCGCCTAGTCTTAGACGTGAGTCACTGACATTAGCAAGAGAGCGGGTTGCTCCAGTTGTTCCTGTGCAGGAGACTCTGCAAGGGCGCCCCAGAGGACTATATCGAGGCGGGCAGGGAAGCACCTACCTTCTCTGGAAGGGGAGAAAAGCGCTTATTTTTCATGGTTTACCAGAAAATCCACATCCCTGCCAACCTTAGCTTCAAGGCTTATTCTTAATTAAAGTTGAGAAGCCTGTTTCAACTTGAAGACGCCCATATCAAGTGAATGGACAGCCAGCTACCGCAATGAAAGGTAAATAAAAAACCTTTTTAAATTGTCTTAAAAGCCGTGGTTGATAGGACACAGCACTGATAAAGATTAATTGCACTTCTGCTGAAATCTGAGGTCTCAAGAAAAGGTAGGAACCAGAATACTAACTGAATGAGGTGTGGAAGTCCTCTTTGGAAGGCACCACGTTTCGATACAGGGGCCAGTGTTGGCCCTGGAGCTTCAGCATTTCCCAGGCCCACAGGCAGGAGATGTAAAGTATGCGCTTGCCCTCCAATGTGGAAATGATATATTGGAAATCATTTGAATTAAGTGATTTTGTAATCACATTACTTTAGGAGATGAGTCAATTCCAAAGTGCCTTGTAATTGTTTTCTGAGACCCAAAATTTAGGTTTGTTTCATAATCTTTTATTCACATTTTATTTTTAGAAAAGAGGCCAGAAAGAAAGCAGTGATTTTTTTATCCCAATTGCCTCGTTTTGATAAAAGAACCTCAATCTCTTCATTGTACCACAAAGAATAGGGCAATCCTCGTTCTAAATCCTTAAGGGATCATGTTAAAACATGTCAGAAAAGGCGCTGAGCAAACTGCCCGGCTACCGACAAACAGCTCAGGAACGGCTTAGTTCTGCTCTGCGTTCAAATTGTTAGGGAAGCTTGTGCTTCACTGAGGAAAACAAGAAGCAACATGGAGGTTTGATCTTCTAAGGTGTAATGGGGACTTTAAAAGGTGGGTGAGCCTCCGGTAAAATGACTTGCTGCCTTACCCAGTTCGCTTAAGTGTATTTGGTTAAGATTCGTCTACTGCAGAATTTTAAATCATACTCTCAAGTTGAATCTACGTTCACATGAGGCATATTAACATCGTTAACAACGTTCTTTCTAATCAAAGACTCCAATTTACTAGCAAAATGAAGAGCAAAAAGTCTGTTTCTGTATCATCATGTATATGGCAGAGGCTGGGGAAAGAGCCGGACGCGGTTGATATTTCATTTCATTATTATTTCTGCCAGTTTGAGGTTAACAGTCTTTCCTCCTTGAAGTTAGGGATCAAGAAGTGGTGTTCTCTTAGCGCTACAGCAAAACCTTAGGGTAAGACTACTGTTTCCAACACCTAGTTGAAAAGAAGTTCAGGTATGTGTGGGCTGAGAATAAGGGGCTGCAGGAGCAGGTAGATTGCTGAATTCCTTATTTAAGAATGTAGCCTAGAGGGGAAAAGTAGTCAGAAAACTGCAACTGTTTCCTGAAGAGAAGGAGGAGACACTTCCCCCGTCACAGAGAGTATGCTGAGCGGGCTCGCGTTTCAGGCCCTGGGTGGGAGAACGAAGGCTAAACGAGAGTGGATGTTTGTATGCAGGTTAATGGTGTCTGTGCCCTTCGGTGTCCACCTGCTTTTCTTCCTTGATATCTAAGGGTTTCACTTCCTTTAAGAACAAAAAAAAATCTTTCCTGCTGAACTATGAGAAAATGCCATGGAAATTTATTTAAGATAGGAGAGACAAGAATGGCCATTTTTTCTTTCATGTACGCCTCCAAAGTAAGAAAAGCTAGGAAAACCCATGAAACGCTCTCCAAGCCCAAGAAAGGGAGTGGTGGCGACGAAAGGAGAGCCGTGAGGTGGACTCTGGGTGAAATCACCTGGGAGCATCCCACGGCCTCCACGGCAGACACCATGCACAGGCACCAGGGCCTGTCTTGTAGGGCAAAATGACCAGGGTCCGTGTGCTGGCTGTGCCAGAAGTTATCAGTGTGACCAGGGCACGCCTCTTACTTCCCCAAGAGCTCACCGCCTTCCCTCACAGTATGATAAAAGGCTTAGATTACCTGGTCTTTTGAGGCCCTCAGGTGATATCCTGAGGTGGTAGGGATGGTTAACAGGAAACCAAGGCTTGAAACAAACACTCGAATGCTGGCAGGGACACTGGACAAAGCCAAAGATGATGAGGAGAACTGGTCCTAGCCATTTTTGTCACTAGCCAGCTACGTGATGTTAATCAAATCTCGACCTCCTTAGGTTTCAGATTCTTCCCTTGCAAAATAGAGGTGAATACGGTTTGCTCCTGCTTCCTTGGGCGGGAAGTTTTACATTAATACCAATACAGGAGCCAACTGCAGTTCTCACAGTTGCAAACATCTGAAGGAGGGAGGGAGAGCAGGCAACCATGACCACGTGGTTAAAAACTAAGTGAGATGAGTCACTTGAAAGACATCAAGGTGAACAAAAACCAAGACTCAGACCTGCTCAGGCCGATGGTTAAAGCCAGGTTCCTATCTGGCCTGGCAAGGATTGCTAAACTCTCTACCTCCTCACACAGCAAATGTGGGCAGAACAGAATGTCTGTTCTACATCTTATGCCTAATTAGCATATTTGCTCTTTCATTACCACTCATTAACTATACATAAAAAATTTACACTAAAATGCATTTGAAGAAGAGCATGGATTAAGTTTCACTTGGTATAAGACGTCCCATTAAAGTATTCATGTCAGTGAGTCCACAATTCCTCTTATAAGGCAATTTCTAATACTAATTTCTGTCATATTCAAAGGAAAAGGTAACTACTTAAATGACTTTTTCTGATGTATTGGAGTTCAAAGGCATACACTGTCCTTCTCCTTAACACTAAAGCAACAATCATTAACACACATGGATAGTTTAATACATGCCCAAGACTACTGAATATTTTAACATGCATAACTTTTTTAAAAAACCTTCACACACCATAAGGTGTGTACTGCTTTTACCCCCATTTTCCAGCTGAGCAAACAAAGACATAAGTGGTACACAACTATGAAGGAGAGCTCTGACTTCGAACCATGCCCACCTGTGGTTGACCATGCTCTTTCTTAGTCACTACTTTTTAAACTCTGAGCCAACTTACTCTTTGCTAGTAGTGACCTCTTTTGGGTACTTTAATGGGTAAAATTGTATAGATTTGTGATTTATTTACTGTGTTACTATACTACTTGACAAATGCCGGTCTTGCGTGTGTTATGGCCAGTGGTCAAGTTTTCCCAACTTGACCCTAGTCACAACTACTTCCTAGTTTTCCCAAGGGAGACATTAGATCATAATTAGCACATGAATCTTCAGTTTGTGTAGATGCAGAGGAGGACAGCACTCAGGCCGATCTGTGTCCAATCCAGGCTCTGCACCTCCATAGTGTGTTATCCTGGGCGTGCTCTGGCACTCTAGCAACAGAGAGCTCACGTCTGTTGAAGGAACCTCTGTATGCCTCAGATTCTTCATTTAAAAAAGAGGGGGTATCAATTCTTATTACCACTCAATAATAAAAACTAACTACTCAGTTTTTACCACATGCCAAGCTCAAATAAAAGGTCTATAAGGACTGAGTTAATACAGTGGTGACACCTCATTCGATCCTCACAGAGACCCTATAATGTAGAGAAGAAGACACTGAGGCACAGAGGGGCGAGGTAACGTGCCCAAGTAACGGACAGATGGGCAATTTGAATCCAAAGTCCTTTTAATAAGTTAAAATAGACCCAAATAATTTAGAACAGTCCTAGGCAAACAATGACATTAGCCAGCATTTGTTGAACCCTTACTCCTATTAATACTGTTGCTGTTGTGCCTAACAAGACAGGAACACGGACTTGCCAGCTGTCAGCAGAAAGTCTGCTTGTGGCCTGAACAAGCTCTCAGGCTACAGATATTACTGTCTCTCAGGCACCTCAGCAACCCTCCAGAGGATACAGAATAGAGAGCAACTCTTTTCCTTTCAAGCCCTGAACACAAAAGGGTAAACTTTGCTAAAGTTCATCAAGATCCTGGTTGCTTCCACAGCAGAAGCCAGTACTAACAGAAGGCAGCAGAAACAAAATTCTAAGGTTCCTACACTGTAAAGGCTTATAATCTAGTTGAAGAAAGAAAAATGGTGACAGAAGACTATGTGGGACGTTAGTATACATTAGAGCTCTCAGCTGGGGGACTCTCAGGCTAAGAGTTGGGAGAAGAGATCCAAACAATGCCTGGGCACGTGCTGCCTCCAGACTGCAGGGGTCTAGGGCCCGCCACACTCCTGGTGGAGGATGACCTTCCCGTCCAAATTCATTCCTCCTTGGCCCTGCCACACTCAAATGTTACGGAAAATAAATCATCAGTGGGCTTCTGAATACAATTTAGATAAACTGGCTAAAAGACGAACTGGAAAAGCTGCAAAATTAATTGTTTGCTGAATGTATTTACAAAGAAGACAGTCCTGCATATCATGGTCAGGTACATATGGCTACTCAGGGTTCACGGTAATATACAATCCTTAAATAATCACAGGTATAATTGTTTTTTGGCTGTTTAGACCCAGCATTTTAATGACCTGAATAATGAAAACTTTAAATAAGATAAAGGTTTGTTTTAAAACTGTCTATGTAGTACCCATATTATACATAGCAAACTTAGTGAATAAAAGAGTAGTAGATGCCATCAAAAAAGTAAACTACAATATCACTGTATTGGCATATTATGAACATTGTTGAACAAATAAAACCATAATATACGTTAAACATCAATATTCCCTTTCCCCTAAAACATTCACTTTAATTTCATGTTGCGAACAGCAAAATATATATGCCACATATATAAAATGAAAAAGTATCTACAGCCACCAGTACAATACCTCAAGTATTATCTTTATTTTTCACTCTAAGGCCCAGAAATAATGATTATCAGATATGTACCTGATCCTTACAAAGGCATATTGGGATGCAGGCAGCATGCACACCGTTGATAAACAGATCACGGTTCATATGAAATTGCAAGTCAGACAGACACTGAACACCTGGCCAATGCAGCAATCAATTTGAGCGCTGAGAGTTGAAGGCACCTGATCAGTAAGTGCCACAGTACCCTAACACTTGCTCTGATGACCTCCCCATTCATTCTCCATCCTGGAAGATGAAGATACTCCCAGAAACATAGTAATTTTGCAACCTGGGTGGTAAAGCCTACCACCTCTATCCTTAACTTTCTTCCCCACGGCAGCCAGATTGGGAGAGGGTGCATTCCCCATGCGGCGTCCCGTGCCTCTCCCACAAATTGCAACCAATCAGTTCTCACCAGACAAGCACTCTCTCCATCATAGACACGTGGCTATTTATTTAGAGCCTGCCTAGCTCCACTCTCCCGAAAAACAAGATTTAAGGTAGTTTACAGAGATGCTGAATATGAAGTTCAAATGCAATTTTAAGTAAGAAAAAAATGAAGCCTGAGAAAAACAATGGTGGGAAATTAAAAGTTAGGCCAGAGGTTAGTTCAACAAGTGCAATAATTCCTCTCTATCTAATGTAAACCAAATGCATCAATCCCTATCTATTTGATTAATCTTCCTTCTGCGAGCATTCCAATAAGAAAATAAGCAGGCATCATGGTTTAGTTTTGGTATTAGTAACAGGCCTAAAGGAACTTTAGCCTCAATATGTACACTTCAAAAAACTTTCTCCAGAAAGCGGAAGTTGTATTGAATGCCAAAAGGGTAGGCCTGCTGGAAAGGACTGGGTGCCTGGAGCATTCAACTCAACTCAGTCCCAGCAAAGCCATTCATGGAGGCAGATGTGACAGGGGTCCAAGTACGTGACACACTTTAAACATTTCATCATACTGCTCTTTCTTTGTAATTACTCTAAGAAAATCTCTCTGCCATCTTTCTTCCAATAGACCTGTTCTAATTATGAAAATTTCCCTAGTGCTACACTTACTAGGTTAAACTGTATAAAAATACCATTTTGGCCTGTAAAAACATTTTTTATGAGTTTCAACCTAACACATTAGCACTAAGGAAGAAAAAAGTTCAGAGCTTTTGAAGGAGTGTTCATCCCAAATTAAATGCGATGCCATGAAGTTCTAAAATGCTCTAAATTATTTCAAATCTTGTCTTACAAGCTTATCGTTTCAGGGAGAAAAAAAAATACCAAGTTAGGAAAACTAGTCAAAACGAGGGAAAGGCTGCCCTGGCTGGTGTAGTAGCTCAGTGGATTGAGCTCAGGCCTTCGAACCAAAGAATCAAGGTTCGATTCCCAGTCAGGGCACATCCCTGGGTTGCAGGCCAGTTCCCAGCAGGGGACGCACGAGAAGTAACCATACATTGATATTTCTCTCCCTCTCTCCTTCCCTTCCCCTCTAAAATAAATAAATAAAATCTTTATTAAAAAAATGAGGGAAAGGCTTAGAGCAGGCACCGGGTAGGGAGGCTCCAGGTCATGCAGGGCATATATAGGCTGAAAACCAAAGGAGAGACCTGGGCAGCTGCATAGTGAAAATTAGAGGTAGAAAATTGTAACCCATAGACAAGCTCTACTTGCTCTGCCCAGTGTTTTAACAAAGTTAAAGCTGTATTTAAAATTCATTCGATTTTATATAAAAACCCATTCTCTTGTAAATCAGACAGTCTGGTGGAAGCATACCCACGCACCTCTGTGGCAAAAACCCATACCGTGAAGGTGAGCGACACTCCCCAGTTCTGGGCAGACGCCAGCCCTCCTGATTTCCCCTGACACTTCAGCTTGCAGCTGTATTTTGTTAGGTGCTGGTACTGTTGACTATTTCCTCTTACACCTGGCCCACTTTCTTCACTGACATTATCTATGGAGCTATATTTGAATGTTCGGCTCCCAGCTTAAGTTCTCTCACTTCACAGTGAACTGTCCAGAAACATCAAAGGACCAGTGCTTGGTCTTCGGCCTTGCCTACACACGATCAACTGACAAGTCCTGTTGTCTCAGCCCCTCCAGCGTTCTAGTCCTGCACTTCAGAAGGAAAAGAGGATATTCAGGAAAAAAAAAAGAAAACTGGTAACACCTACCAAGATCAGCTATGTTCCAGGAGAGCCAAACACTGAGTCATCTAAGCTCTGACTCTGAGTGCAGATGCCTGGATGGACTTGGGCGATGGGAAAGAGCAGGCACCCTCAGGCCATCAGGCAAATGGGAACTGCAGTGCAAGAGCTGGAGGTGTGGGCAATCAGGCGGTCCCAGGGGCTGAGGAGCACTGACATGATACGTGAAGAAACCATGCGAGGCTTTGAAAGGGGAGGCAGATACGTTAGACTTGAAAGCCGTGTGAGGAGCTTGCCCAGTGGACTCCACAGAGATGGATTTCCAGGACAAAAGGGCCAGGTGAACAGGAAAGGCCTGGTGTGGGGGTTGGGAGCTGAAAAGTAGGCGGGTAGGCTGAAGGTCAGCCCATGAGGGTACCTATGGAGGGACTTGAGCTATGACAGTAAGAATTACCAGTACTTAAAAAAATGTTATACATGGGTGCGCACACACACACACACATTATTATATGAAATGAATGAAAAATGATGCCAGATCCTTTTACTACATACATAAGGGGTGGGGTATTTATTTCTTATTTTTATGAAAAGAGAAAATGAGGAACGGTGAGGGTTTGATGTCGACGAAAACTGTGAATTATTCACTAGTATTGAAGACCTCACTAGCAAAATTGTAAATTATCAATGAAGGTAAGATGAACTGAAGGAAGACGGTCTCTTAGGCATCAGTCTTATTTCATTATGTTAAAGCATCACAGCTTGGTTCAACTGTGATTTGTGGAATCAGAGGAGCCAACCTGACATCAACTATATTGGGAGAGGTGTTGAAAATAACCACCCCTTGCCCACAGCCCAGACAACCATCATAAGGACCTTGTCTGAACGGTGAAGGTGACCGCCACCATCACCGTGAAGAACAGTTATTACTCCTAAGGATAATGCTGAAGCCATGGGGTGACCCTTGCAAAACCAGAAAGAACAGATCTTTTTCTTTCTTCAAAAGAAAGAAGCTGTGAAAAGCATTCTTCCTTTCTGAGAAATGGCGATCAAACAACTAAAACTTGACGCAGGGTTTTTAATTCTCAGCAAGGAGTTTAAGGAACCAGGAGTCACTTGGAATATAGATCCGGTTTAGAACATGTTCACCTGACGCCACTATCCTGGCTGCTGTGACTATTGCCCTTCACCTCTCTGACCAGCCTTCTCAGAATTTAGCTATGTATAAATCAGACTCTGCCTAAACACAACGCAAAAATACACATTTCAACTCAGCAAACTGTAAAATTGGACTATGAGTAATAAGACTTTTATTATTAAGTGGAAAAGAAGAATAAATGCCATAAATTACATCTTTATATGATTGTGGTACTTATAATACACACTTCTTGTATTATCTCAACATATTCTCACAGCCCCTTTGGAAGCCAGGCCACAATTTTCCTCATTTCATAGATGAGCAAGCTCAAGCTCTGAGAGGTAAAATGCTCTGCCCAGGGTCACAGACTCAAAGACTGAGTCAAAAGCATCACCTACTGAATTGAGGTCTACGATACTGGCCAGACTACTTGTGAGGTTCCACTAAACAAGCCAAGAGGCTCAGCAGAGAGGCAGCCTGCTCTGCGGCTACAACACTGGAGCTCATCTCCGCCTTAGCCTCTCACTACTGCCTGGTGTGCAAGCTGTTGGACCTCACCAAGGTTCCTGCAGGAAAGGAATGACCAGGTCTGGGCTTACGGCTACAAAGAAGCATTAGATACAACCTCGCCTTCAGGGAATGTACCACCTTGTTTGTATCACCTGAGATATATTTTTCTCCCAGAGAGGGAGAAAGTTAAATCCAAAGGTGAACCAAAATAGGCCATATTGTAGGCTAAAGATACTGAGCATTACTTTGAAATGAGAACTTCAGGGTAGTACCTGAAAAACCTGAATGAAGGGCTGTATGCTTGGCACCCAATATCTCTGGGACAGTGACTCCAAGCACACATTAATGAAGTGCCCTATGAATACAGTGACCTAATTCTATTACAAAAATAAGTAAATTGTACTGAGTGAGGTAACTTGTTTCTTTTCCAAGGACGCGCACGTGCGCACGCATACACACACATATACACATACAGTGCCTCTCTGTCTCTCTCTCTCACTCATTTACATGGAGAAAGATTCTTAGGTTACAAGTGATTCCAAAATGCCAAGAGAGGTTACACCTTTCACCAGAAACTGCGTTATTAGATGGCTTTGTGAACATTACATCTTTATCCATGAAATTTAAGGACTACAGCAGTATGATCTATCCTTAATCATATGATCTATCAGTTTAGTGTAGCTTTTCTGTAAGCAAGTAACAACAACAAACCCCTCACATCTGACATTCTTACAATTTCAGATATAAGCTTCTAGAGAACAAATTGGAAAGTGGAGGACAAATAAGAGAGGTAATTATACAAGCCTGTCATTTGAGAACCACCACCACCAAGACCTCCACCACCACCACCACCACCTCATAATCAGTACAAAAAATCGTGATGGGCTGCATTGGAGGGTGCAAGCATTTAATGGGCATTTGTCTCTGGATAATGGGTCATTTGGGGCTTGAAGGGCAATGAGATCCTGTGAAGCCAGGGAGCATAAAGGCTTTGCTATGGCCTGGTGGGCACACCTTCCGGCTCCTCCTGCCGAGGAGGAGCTTCCCCTAAGGCACAGGCGGCTCCCCGGACCCGTGCTGTCGTGGGACCCAGGGCACAGTAAGAGCAAGGCCATGCGCCCAAGGCAGCAGTTCAGTGGCCCTGGATGCTACTGCCTGCCCTGCCCTGGTCTTCCCACGGCCCTGCCGGGGGGACAGCAGAGCTTCGGGCGTACAACACCCTGGGTTCACGCCCCTGCTCTGTGCACTGGTCAGCCTGTCCTGGCCTGAGCCCCGGAGTCTCAGTTCTCCAGCCCTAACAGCAATATCACTGCTAGGGTTTGCAGGTAGAGGCCCCAGCAGAGGACTGGCCATAGAAAAAGAAAAGGCTCGACTGTGACAATTAATTAATTCTCAGGAGTGAACTAAACAGGATCTCCTTCCACCATATGGGGGGGCGGTTTGCTAAGAGGTACCAGGAAAATTATTTGTAAAGGATGCTAAGTGTTGGTCACTAAAGCAAGAAAACCAGAAACTGGCGACGAGGGGGCAGAGGAGGAGAGATGTAAGGAGAATGTTTGATGATCCATATAGGTGAAATGCAGTCACACAAGATTAAGTGATAAACGGAGCAAGGTTTGCAAAATCGAGTGCCCGCAGGGTCAGGCAGGCAGTGTTCAGAAGTGAGGAGCCTGCAGACTGAGGAGCAGGCTGGGAGCTGTGGACCGGCAGCACACGCTGTTGCGCTGTCCGTGCTCCGTGTGGGCGCATCTCATTTTCAAGCTAAGATTCCTATCTAAATTCTTTCGTGAGGTTTCCTAATGTTTTCGACGTTGTTCAGGTCAAACAGAACAAAACTAGGTCTCCAGTTTAGAAGATCAGCACTTCCTTCACCTGTTTAGCAGGAAAGCAAACCCCACCTCTGCCCTATATTCCCCCTCTCACTTCCTGCCTTCCAAGATCAACCCCTAGAATCGCTATTTTTACTCCCGGGCAGTGGAGCAGAAAGAACTGCAGACTCAGTTTCAATCCGATCTGTTATGAATCCTGACTGTATCTGTCACTCGCTGTGTGATTCAGGGCAAGTTAATTAAGGCGTCTGAACTTCACACCTTCCTGGGACCACCTGCGATGGGGGCCATAGAACACCTAGGTCATAGGGCTGCTCTGACTGAGAATTACGTGAGACATCAAGCACCAAATTCAAGGTCAAGATAAAGGAAATACTGAGAACATGTTAATTGTTTTCCAGCATCCTCATTTATAGAATCATCTTACAACCAACAACATAGCAACACAGTTGATAAAATAGTTCAAGGATGATTTCAATGAGTGGCTGGGAACAAATAAAAATAAAAATCAACAAACAGAAGGTCTCTAAGCATTAATACATCTAACCTCAGGAATGGCTGTGAAACCTGGGCCTACCACAGACCGCACATTCTTGGGCGGTTTCATCAGCTCTCAGCTGGGGGAGCAGTAGGTGGCAGGACAGGATTCCCGCCCATGAATGAGGCCCTGGAACCAAGCCCATTACTACTGCTGAAGCAATCCTCATTGCAACACCCTGCAGGCGCCGGGACATGCAGAGGACGCGCAGCTGCCCTGTAGTAAACCGCACATGGAGTCTGAAGTTTAGATGCCAATGGCAAAGAAAGACAGATGCAGGCAGGTGAGGCTCAGAGACAACTTAAAGGAAGGGCAGGCTATTTGAGTGGCTGGCTCCTCACAGGGTGGCCAAGGCCATGAACCACACAACAGTCTCAGTATAAACAAGGCAGCGAGAACTCGATTCAGCCTGTGTCCACCCTATCAATCACCAAATAAAATCCTGTTGTGTGCCTAGAATATGCAACAGGAACTTACAAGACCTAGCGTCTACCCTGTGAAACTGTGCCAGTTGCTTCGTAAATACCTTCCTTTTAACCTTACAGTCATCTCGTAAAGGACGTATCACCATTCCCTTCTACATATGAGGAGTGGAAGGTCAGAGAGTGGGAGGTGCAGAGCTGGACTGGAACCCAGCGCTCCACCACACTGCTGTCACGATCAGCTAGGAGTAAGGGCGAGGGTTTTTTCACATTTTTCTTTTTAAAGACAAGCCAGGAAAATATCATTTTAAGTGCAAGGCATTAAATGAGAAGCTTAATAGAATCTTCCATTGGCCCTGCATCTGTTTTTCTACAGCACCTGCTGCCCTCACTCTCCCCTTCCCATCATAAGCATGTTCTTTCACCAAAGAGTCACCTCCCTTACTTAAATCACTCCCTTACTTCCTCGCCTCGCCAGCATCACTCAGCCCTCTGCTCCTGCCCCATCACACCACCGCCACAAACGCACACGGCACAACACAGGCAGTGCTGGCAATGACCTCTTTGTTACTGAATCCCAGCCAATGGCACTTTACTTTTTCCTCTATCACTTGACTTCCCTGCAGGATAAAGTTAGCCATGACTTCTCATTTCTTAAACTTTTTCAGGATGCACCTAACATTACTCTTTTGTGATAATCCTCCCAATGCTCTGAGCACTGATCTTCTATCACCAATCTTTTGTTGACCTTGAATTTACATCACTAGATGGGGCACTTTCCTAGGCTCCAGACCTGTATCTTCCATTACCTAGTAGACATCTCCACAAAGCATTCTGAAATCAACAATCTTGTTATGTGTTCCTCCTTTCAGGGGCCCTGGAATCAGGGGGAGAAACCAACACCTACTGCCAAACACCTGGGAGACCACAAATACTCCTCCTCCCTTTGTGCCAACCTTAGTCAGCTACTAAGTCCTCAATCGTCTCAAATTTGTCACATCTCTCTTCACTCACTATCAGATTACTGAGTCTTTTCTTTGGCCACACTCCACATTTCCAAATATGCTTTCCCCACTGGACCTTCAAGAAACTTGCTGCAACTCATGTACCACAGCTGCAACAGAACTGCCGTGACCACTGCTTCCCTCACCAGGCAGCATGGCTGCGTTGCCTGGTACCCAAGTATCTCACTCTGCACTTAGTGGTCTGTTGCTTCTGGATCCTCAACTTGACTCTAACCTCCTTCAAGGCAGAAAGGTGACCTCCTCGAGGGAAGAAAGGTATCCTCCTGATCTTTATAATCCCAATGCTTAAACCATAAGCAGACTCTCAGTCAATTATCTTACAAAAAAGGTCAAATTATGGTTTGGCACTGAAAACAAGGCCGGGATTTCTAAAAGAGGGAGACAGGGGGAGATAGGAAGTCGTTCAAGAGCAGAAAGGGATATGAAGAAAATCAGGGGGCTAAATGCAAGACATTTCTTGAGAGGCAACAACAGTTTGGTATTGTAGAAAGTTCCTAATCAGGTGAAGATAAGCATGCATTTCATTTTGGCAAAGATTAGTGAAAACAATGCAAGCAAAAACTAACACATGCAAAGCACTTAATTTATAAATGTATATTCTATTTTAACCTCATAATGATGCTGTGGGGTAGGCACTATTGTTGTCCCCATGATTCAAAATATTAATTATGGAGCACGCAGATTTCCCCAAAGTTTATTACCAGCTTTTATCCTCAGAACCCAACATCTTTCTGGCCCCCATACCCCATGATGTTCAACAGGACAAAATTAAATCCTTATATTCAATTAGTAATTGACAGTCAAGAACTTCCCGGCCACATAATAACTCAGGGTACAGAGCCAAAGAAAGGCAGGACTACGGGGGTTATTTAGGAAGAAGAATCTGGCAACAAGAAGCAGGGGAGATTTGAAAGGAATGAAACAAGCAGCAGAAACACCAGAGAGGTCAGTACAGTGGCCCACACACGGGGCAGGGGGCAGCTCTCAATCCGGAAGATGACCGAGGGAGTAGCAAGGCAGGACAGAGCCAAGAAAAGCTATTGGAACAGAAGAAATAAAAAGACTTGGTAAGTGACTAAGTAGATGAGGAATAAGAAAGAGAAAACATACAGATGTTTTTAACTCTTTCAAGCAAGAGATGAAGAAAACGCTCATGGACAGAGAGGAGAAACGCAGGCTCTGTTAAAGAAAGGGAAGACGGTTGACGTTCAGATCACTGGACTTGAGGAGCACGAACTTAGAGCACGTGCCAGCGTACACAGGGACTGAAGTCTGATCGTGGAAAACGGGTGACGACTGAGCATTCAGGTAGACGTGCACACTCTTGAAAACAGGAGCATGAAGGAATAAGAATCTGTGGACGAAATGTGGGGAAACAGTTCATTTAAAGAAGCTGGCAAAAGAAAGCAGAAGGCGAGAAGAAATTCTCAGAAGCTAGTGGAGGAAAATAAAACAGCTCATTTCCCAAATCTGGCTATCCAATCCGATTCCAGAAAATCCAAATATCATGACTTAATTGATTAAATCCCAACTTTTTCAGGTAATTTCAATAACAGATAAAGAAAATGGAAACATGGATCCCCCCAAAGTACAAATCATCACACAGAGCCAGGATCTCTGGATTTTGGACCCAATTCTAAGAGAAAAAGCTCATAAACGAGCCATGCACATCACTACACTGTACTCCTGTCCTACTTCAAGAGCTGGGACTCTTGCCAAATGCCCGTGGTGTCTCATGCCCTTCAGCAGAGGACAGGGGAGTGTTCTTATGATGTGCTTTTTCCTTCGTCTTTACAACTCCTCCATTGTAACAGGGAACTGCTAGCCTGTTTCTATTCCTTTTATTTTCTGTGTACCTTTTTTCCTTTTTGACTTTATTGAATTAAAATCTACATACCATAATATTCACTTTAGCTATAGTAAACCATGAACTAAGTCAGGTGGCAAAAGACAAATACCATATGATCTCACCTTTAATTGGAACCTAATCAACAAAACAAACAAGCAAGCCCAATATAACCAGGAACATTGAAATTAAGAACAAATGGACAGTAACCAGAGGGGAGGGGAGAGGGAGTAATGGCGGGGAAAGGGTGAAGGGTTTCAGGAACAGCCACAAAGGACACATGGACAAAACCAAAGGGGGTTAGAATCAAGGGTGAGAAATGGGGATGGCTGGGGCAGGGGGAAAACGGAGATAACTGTACTTGATCAACAATAAAAAAAATGTGAAAATACTCATAAACAGGTATTAAATAAATTTAAAAATAATAAAAACAAAAACAAACAGAAAAGAAATACAACTTCTTAGAGTTTTCTGCTTGGGTAATTAATCTGAAATAAAATTTCCTACTTTTCAAAAAAAACCCCAAAATGTTCTTTCCCTGCTGACTCAGCAAATGTAACTGCTTACACCAGCCAGATTGCTTTGTACTCGGAAAGGATGAGGTTACTTGGGGTCCCTCTGTGGTATATGAGCCACATCGGTGAGAAGAGCATGGAAGTCTCACGCGGTTTCATTTCATGAGGAAGTGTGTGACTTCACCCATAGTAAACCCTTAGATAAGGACATCTGCCTTTAGTAGTATACTTTCCAAAAACAGTTTCCAGAATTTCTTCTCTCTTGGATCAATATCAGAGGGAACCTAGAAAACAGGGAATAGGCATGGTTGCTGAAGGAGATGGGGAAATAATGTTTTACGGTATTCGGCATCTATGCACATAGGACTTCAGTTAAGCTTTGTAAAAGTGTTGTGCGCAGTTCAAAGCTTGGAAAAGTTAAGATTTTGAGCCAAAGTCACACACTAATCATTAAAATGCTATCTGCCCAAATTCAAACTTTGAATTTGGATGGAATATAGTTATCATGAAGAAATACAGGGACTTACAAGGCAAACATTCAAATGATATTAAATTCCTAATGAGAATCTATGTTTGAGGAAAACATAAAAGCTCACATAAATGTGAATCCCAACAGGGATTTTCTAAAGCTCACAGACTCCAGGAAGTCCAAGTCCAAAAAAGTCAGGTGACTTGGTAGAGGTCACACAACTGGTTAATGTAAAACCAGAACTAGAACCCCACAGATTAGAAGGCTGATTGCATCTGAGTGTATAAAACACTCTTACATATATTGTGTGAGATTTTCCAGTGCTCTACAGTCTGCAGTGCACCAAGTCCCACCCTATATGCACTTAATTATATGAACTGAGGTGGGGGTCGGGGGAGGAGCAGGAGGAAGAGGCAGGAGTGGGGAGACATAAGCTAACAGGACCTGAGTGCACTCTTGGGCCCAGGTTCTGATTACTTTACACAATCCTTGTTACAGTCCTACAGCACGATTATTAACACTGTCATTTCAGAGATGAGGACACTGAGTCACAGAGACGTTCAATGACTTTCCCCTGGCCACACAGTGGCATTCAGATGGAGCACATACACAGAAATGGTCCATGCTTCATGCCGGCTGAAAGAGGACACAAAAATTGACAACTCTTGTGTGGCAAGTGTGTTCATGTCCGAAGAGTACACATTTTTCTGAATCGTAGTGACATGCGTATGTGTATATTTAACTGGAAAGATCAAAATATTGTGTTTTTGGACTCCTTTGCAACTGTTTCATTTTCTTTTTTCCCTCAGAAATTAAACCTGGAATAACCAATGCGGAACCTTTGCCTCAACTGTCCCCGAATGTCTCCTGACAGGTATTTTTGCTGACGGTCCGTCACTACTGAAGAATGGGGCTCAACCTAACACTTGCAAAATTACCAGGTAAGTCATAGGGGAAGTGCAAAGAATACTGCACTGGATTCATAACTGTGATTTATACTACATGGCAATTTGGGGGTTTTATCAACCACTGAACCAGTGAACAAAATAAACCAGCATTTAGGCTCACTTTCTTGAAGTATAAAACAGCAAACAGGCAGGATGGCACCTATGAGGTCAACTTAACTTGCTGTCACTTTGAAGCTTTGTTTCATTTAGAGACCATCTCTAAAAGGACAAGAAAGATTAAATGAGTAACATTTGCAGAAGATTTGTATACCTAAGGTACACGGTACTTTGCAGAGGTAATAAGTCTGAACAAGGTTCCGAGGGTCTCCAGGAGGCCAAAGGCAACATCTCCCTACCCTACTGGTAACTTCAGACAGTGACCATGCAAGGGCGGCTGTGCCATGGCAGCAACAACCTATAATTTGTATGGTTTTAGTATTCCATTCCCACCTGGCAGGTAGAGCAGAGACGTGTTGTTGATATGTTCACATTTTGTGCCAGGAGTGACACACCCCAATGAGCAATAATGTAGCTTTACCAAGAGCAAAAGGACCAAGATTCTTCACTGCTCTTTCTGTCGTTCATAATGCCACTGCTACTCATGCGACAAGTTGTAATTAGTGCCTTAAGAGAGTGAACACCTATTAAGTACTAGATACTGTGCACGAAATGTTTGCAGAGCATTTAACTTTCAGAAGGTCCAGCAAGGTAATATATATTCCATTTTACAAAGCCTTGAAGTGACTAAACCAGCATTGTCAAATAGGACTTTGGGCAATGATGAAAATACCCTTCCTCCGCACTGATACGGGAGCCACACTCGGTTGATGCTCCATCTGGCTACACAGCCTACGCAGGTACACAAAGTCCCCCTTACATGCAGCACAGACAGCCACAGCCCACACGCCAACACACACCACAACACACACCACTCTCACACATGATCGGCACAAAACGGCAATTTACTATGAAACTAGAGTGCCTGTGTCATTGTCTTTGTTGATTTAATTTAAAGGAGTTGGGAAAGGGGGAGCAGGGAGAGGATAACGAAGCAGTGTTTACCCTCGATTATCATTCTGTATCAAAGTTTACACTAAGTAATACAGGAAATCACATCCTAATAAACAAGGAGCGTGTGAGGAAATAACCTCTACACTGTAAAAAACAGCTTCCAGTTTTTAACTGAATCAAAACACCACCTGGCATTAGAAATGTTCCCTGACCTGGCCACGTTCAGCACGGACAGTGAGGAGCAAAACGTGACTGAACTGCCTGAGGGAAGAAAGCTACTCGCTGTTATCGGTGACTGTTCCCGAGCAGGAACAGCACAGACAACGGTCTCTGAGCGTGCCCACCACCTTGGAAAAACCGGGGTGATGATACAGGAGAGAAGAAACGATGGTGGCAGAGCTGCCAGAAAGGAATTAGGAATGACATAAGCTTAGTTCTAAAAAATTAATCAGACAAAACTCTCCACATTAAAGTTTTGAGCTTTCTAGAGCAACTCACATATAGCCCTTCCTACTGCTTAGGAATCAGTTTTTCCCTCTCTATTAGCAAATTATTTCATAAAATGACCCAAAACAGACTTTAATAACTGAAGCTGTATTGTAAATGTGGGATTTGTGAATGAAGTAATAACCAAGCCTAGGCCTCCCCCAAGGAATTTAGAAGACCTTTATTCCAAAATATTAATCCTATACATAAACTAAGGAAGCAAACACCACCAACAAACTGAATACCAGACTCTCTCGGAGTCACGACACAGGTCAATGCCCACTGTGGAAGGAGTCCACTTGTGCTAAACAGTTATCATTTATGGGGCACGGTACACAGAAGGATCATTTTTAACATCCCGATGCAGAACTCTATATTTAATAACCATAACTGATCAGTAAATTATCCCTTAATAAGAGAGCTTGATTATACAATTAAAACTTTGAAATGCTACAATGATATACTTACTGAAGATGCACACAATCCCTAACCAAGCAGTTAAGTGTGGGTCCTTCCATTCCACAATGCATATGCCGAGTGGGTCCAGTGAGCAAACACTAAGGGCTGATATAGCCCGTGCCTAGCACGCTACATTTAGTACCATCTTATTTGCATTCACAGCGGCTCCAAACCCATGCGTCAATAATCATTTCAAGCACAAACATCATTTCCGATGACATAGCTGCCCCTTTCCACCTGTGTCTCTCAGCTGGACCACTTGCCCTGGTGAAAACTTATTTCTCTTCTTTCCACTTTCCTTGGGGTTCTATTCTGGGTTAAATGGAAAGTGACTGCTAATACTTAACTGGGGAAATTAATTCAAGCAGATAGGTTATCCCGGGTAAAACTGCACATCTTGAGAAGCTTCTAATGACGTGAATGCTGATGTGGATCCTGTGGTGCAGAACCCTTCATTCCGTCAGAACAGGCTTCAAGGACCTGTTCGAGGCAGCGTTTGACACTGGCAACAGGAACACAGAGGGCCGCTGAATCAGGCATTTAAACTTGTAAAGCTTACTAATGCTACAGGGATCATCATCACAGGCTAGTCCAGCTATAAATTACAAGCCTGTATACAGATATTTAAGCCAGGGAAACCAGTTTTTAAAAACACTTTTAGCAGGGAATAAGAGAACAAACTGGAAAGAGGACAAGAATACTCAGGAACAGCCTACACTTAAATTTCAGGCAGCAATTTAAGAACCTGTTTTTGGATTATAATCATCAGACCTTCCCTGTTTCATCCTTCAAATAAGGGAAACAACAACAGACTTACTACAGTGCCTGCCGTGTAGGGAAATGAAGGCCAAATTCATGCTGTTACCTCTGAAACAAAATCATTCCAAAACGCAACTGGCAAACATTATTAATTAGTGCCAAGTAAAAACTCAGAAATGGCTTTCCTCGTAACCTTACATCTAAAATGTTCATTTTAAAATTGTGTTAGTTCAGGTTTTTAAAAAAGAGCAGATGACACAGTGGGACAGAATGGCCAAGAGCTTCCCTGGGGGAAATGCCGGCAGGGGTCACGGGCTGCACCGGTGCGCCCTGGGGAGCAGACAGGGGAGCAAGGCTCGGGGCGGGGCGGCAGAAGCAGAGTGATTCAGGCTGCAAGGCACTGGAAGGTTCTGACCTGGCCAATGAGGAGTCCTCCTGCTAAAGTCATTTGTCAGAGAAGCCCCTCCTGTCTCAGGAATTGGCTTGTCTTAGTATCCTTCCTGTGCTCAGTTACTGGCCTGCAGCAGTGCCTGGGAAGTGTGGCATCATCAAGAGAGCCCACAGGCCCTTTTCCGTGGTCGTCACCACGGTAAAGCTAATGCTCGTAAACCATGTCGGTGCTTATGTGGCGAAGTGGTACAGCATAGGTCTTTAACGACATGAACAAGAGGCTGTAAATTCCCTCCAAAAGGTAAAAGGTTTAAGGATTTCATATTCTAAGTGCAATAGGTAAAACCTAGTAACATCTTGTAAATAAAAATAGGTACCAGCCTACAACTATTTTTAAAAATTTCTTCAATTACAGTTGACATGCGATATTATTTTAAACAATTAAATTGTTTCTAGTCCTAAAGATGTTCCCTAAAGCTTCTTCTTAACTACTATAAGAGCAAAAATATTCAAAATGACCCACTAACTTGACTTTTTTCCAATTCTTGATGATTAAATAACTTAAGACTGAAAGAGAGGAAAAGATATTTCAGGGAGCATGCCAAAGACCACACTAAACGAATAACCATGTGCTGCCCATTTTATTCTCTTATTTACGAAATTTCAACTTTCTGCCCCCAGATTTTGTTGGTTCTATTTGTCATGATATCAAACACTGAATTAAAGTCCAAGATAATTTTCCCTGAAATATTTATTTTCATTTTCAAAAGGTTATTAGCATAGAGAACCAGAAATACCCCATTTTAGTCAAGGGACTCCATGGAGTAGGGGGTTGGGGGTCGGGGGTCAGATTTAGGGATAAGGTCACCAATTCTTTAGCCACTCGAATAGTAACAATGCACTGAGCTGACTGTTTACATCACTAAAGATATTTTGAAAGTCACCCCAAACGGCAGCGGCCCAGCCTGCCGGGGCGCCCAGGAGTCTGTGGGGCGTGCATGCGCAGCTCTGACGTGGCCTGTCCCACCTCTCCCACAGATGATGAGCTGCACGGCCCAGGGAATCCCGCTGCAAGTAACGCCAGCGACGGACCCGGAAAGAACACCACCGCTAACAATGAGTTTGACACCATTGTCCTGCCTGTGCTCTACCTCATCATATTTGTGGCAAGCATCTTGCTGAATGGACTGGCAGTGTGGATCTTCTTCCACATTAGGAATAAAACCAGCTTCATATTTTATCTCAAAAACATCGTGGTTGCTGACCTCATAATGACGCTGACTTTTCCATTTCGGATAGTGCATGACGCAGGATTTGGACCGTGGTACTTCAAGTTTATCCTCTGCAGATACACTTCCGTTTTATTCTATGGACACATGTACACTTCCATCGTGTTTCTTGGGCTGATAAGCATTGATCGCTATCTGAAGGTGGTGAAGCCGTTCGGGGACTCTCGCATGTACAGCATAACCTTCACGAAGGTTTTATCTGTTTGTGTCTGGGTGATCATGGCTGTTTTGTCCTTGCCAAACATCATCCTAACAAACGTCCAACCAACTACAGAAAATATTCATGACTGCATGACACTTAAAAGTCCCTTGGGCGTCAAATGGCATAATGCGGTCGTTTATGTCAACAGCTGCTTGTTTGTGGCCGTGCTGGGGATCCTGATCGGGTGCTACATAGCCATATCCCGGTACATCCACAAATCCAGCAGGCAGTTCATAAGCCAGTCAAGTCGCAAGCGAAAACACAACCAGAGCATTCGGGTGGTCGTGGCTGTGTTTTTCACCTGTTTTCTGCCGTATCACTTGTCCAGAATTCCTTTTACTTTTAGTGACTTAGACAGACATTTAGACGAATCTGCACACAAAATCCTGTATTACTGCAAAGAAATGACACTTTTCTTGTCTGCATGCAACGTGTGCCTGGATCCGATAATTTACTTTTTCATGTGTAGGTCATTTTCAAGAAGACTATTCAAGAAATCAAACATCAGAACGAGGAGCGAAAGCATCAGATCACTGCAAAGTGTCAGAAGATCGGAAGTCCGCATATATTATGACTATACTGATGTGTAGGAGTTAAAGGCCATGAGGCCCTCTCTCCTTTGTTGAAGTCAATATGTACAAACTGTAAATAAATGTTTCTTTTGATTATCCTCGCTTCGGCTCGTCAAAATATGCATAAACAGATAACTAAAATGGTATGAAACCTGGGTATAATTTGAAAGTCCAGAAACTACTAAGGCAGACCCCAAAGTGTGATAAACAAGAGGCAGCGTGTGGCTGAGGGGCAGGGTTCCTGGCTCAGGGTTGAAGGAGCCACAGCAGAAAGAGCTACAGCAATGTCAGTGCACTGCAGCCGTCTCCCAGGAAATGCTGCTGCTCTGAAGCCGCTTTTGGGAGAACGGAAGGTATAGAGAAAACTCTGTCTAGCCCTGGAGTTTAAGATTACAGAAAGACAATGCTGTTCTCAATACAGTTCATTTATATAACTGAGCAGATACTGATTACCAGGCCTCTGTCATTCCATCTGCGAATACGTAGGGCCTTTGAACATCACCCCTTGGCTGTGTTTTTCAATGTCATAGCATATTAAAAAAAAAAAACCTTGTGTAGTACAGGGTAGGTGAGAAAAGATTCGATCACGTATTTTGGAGAAAGAACAGTGTGACTGAGCATTACGATGAAACACCCTGAACTCATGTACCATTACTATACGCCCATTCTGCATCTAAATCCCCATGCACTGAAGGTAGAGAAGAGAATATGGAGGCTTGGTTAATAATCAAGTTTATGTAAATAGTTTATTAATAAGCCATTTAATAGTCTGTATTTTAGAAAAGTATTAGTAAAACAATCTTTCCTTTAAGCTTTATGCCACCTTTAAAAACAACATCATTTCTTTAGTAAAATAAACTGAAGTCAGCCCTGGCCAGGTGGCTCAGACTGTTGCAGCATCGTCCCGTGCACCAAAAGGTTGTGGGTTCAACCCCTGGTTGGGGCACGTATGGTAGGCAACAGATTGATGCTTCTCTCTCCCCACCTTCCTCTCTCCCTAAAATCAGTAAACATATCCTCGTGTGAGGATTTAAAAAATAAAATAAAGAACAAACGAACAGATAAATGAAAAGATAACCTGAAGTTGAAGCACAGAGTTCAATAAAGCAAGTCTAAAAAGCTTAAGTAACCTCTTTTTTAAAAAAAGATTTTATTTATTTATCTTTAGAGGAGAAGGGAAAGAGAGAGGGAGAGAAACCTCAATGTGTGGTTGCCTCTCGTGTGTCCCCTGCTGGGACCTGGCCTGCAACCCAGGCATGTGCCCTGACCGGGAATCGAACCGTGATCCTTTGGTTTGCAGGCCTGCCTGAGCCACACCAGCCAGGGTTAAGTAACCTCTTAAATGGCAAAATATTTTCTCCGCCTTTATTCTCTTCCAAAGCCTTCAGCTGCCCAAGCGTCGAATAAGTGCCTGCTTTGTTGCTACCACTAGATGAGGAGCTGAGGAGGCATGAAAAGCAGGGGTGGTGAAGGTGTGTTTGCCCACAAAAGAGGACGTTAAGGTTAACAGAAACAAAGCACACTCCTGTATATGAAAGAACAGTATGTTATTTAGATTCTTTTAAACTGTGAAATGCTAAAACACTGAAGTGAGCAAAAATGTGAGCATAAGAATACCTTAACTGAACAGTGACAACCCCAAAAAGGTGTAAGAACAGAATTCAGGGACTACTGTCTAGTAGGTGAGTCAGGCTTGGTAAAGCGGTTGGTTAGCCAAGGGGTTAAAAGAATTACCTGAGGATCTCTATCAAACTATCCATCTCTCCATCAGGATTTCAATTCCATAAATTCCAGGGGCACTCCAATACATGAATATATGCACCTCACTTGGTTATTTGAACAACCACTCCTCTCCCCGAGTTGTGTGCCACTAGCTAGGATAACATAGCCATGTTTTACACCAGCTAATATAAAAAACGCCTGAAAGGCTAATTCCTTTCTCCACCCTCCCCATACCACCCAGGGTGAGGCGCAGCTGCCCTCTATATAAAGTGAAGGAGCGGTGTTGCAACTGGAAAAAAACACCCTCAGTCTATAACATGTCCTGTCTCTCCATACCTTGCTTCCACTACGTCACAGCTCCCCGTCCAGAATCTCAGAAACATTACCCACTTCGCTGTGTGAGTGTATGTATATAAATAGGCACAGAATGTGCACATACACATGTATGATCACTTAAACCCCCAAACTAAGAATCTGCCATCTCTGGAACGTACCAAACACTTCTCTGCCCCAGACACCATTTAACCCTCTAATCCAGACCTCAGCTCTAAGACGTCTTTAAAATATCTCTCGCATTTTAACGGTTCCCAAACTGGGTCACTCTATAGTAGGCACATTTAATGTTATGACAGTTTTATTCCTTGAAATTACATTATTGTATTAATAGGATATCTTAAAACATAAACTTAGGGGGGGAAAAAGAACACTGTCCCATTTTTTAACAAATTGTTGAAAAACTCAAAATTATACTGCTTATTTTTCACATCAGTGCCCACACTGTGATCTCAAAAATTATTTATCCCAGCCAACCAAGAATGAGATATTTACATCAGTAAAATATTATCTACAGGAATAATATTAAATATTGTGCTAGTATCAAAAGTTAATACAAAATACATTAGTATTGAAGAAATTTTTAATTAATTGATAATTTAGAAATAATCTGCAATCTAAAATTTCTTACATGGAGCTTTTGAATCATATTCAAAATTAATGCCCAGGGATCCTCATGGGCAGTAATAAATAACATAGTTATTCTTCCTTTTGTGCACGAGAAACATGAAACATATATTCAGATAATTTCAAAAAAGGATTTTTTCTATTCTTTCTTAAACTTTCAAAAACACTGATTTGTAAAAAATTTTTCTATATATACCTTACTCTCTTCATTCATTATACTATTCATACCATTTTATTCTCATTTCCAAACAGTACACCAGTATCATTTTCCTCAAAGTTTTAAGGGAAGGGCAACACGGAAAACCTGTAAATTTAGATTAAATAGCTAAGACAAAGCTGTGTGTGTACACACAAGACAGCACAGCCTAAACATAAAGGAATTTTCTGATAACTGTGGGGGAAATGTGATACACTATGGAAAAAAATAAAGAAATGTGATATATTGGGGAGAAAATTAAAAAAACAGTAACAAACAAAGGTCTAGGATTCCTTAAATCTTATAAATAGAGATTTCCTGCCCCCGACTAAACACTATAAGAAAACAGTTAAAAAAAAATCAGTAAATACTTACTAGGTATGTGCCATGTTAAACACACATACACACACACACACACAGTGCAATCAATATGATATTTATAATAATCTTTAGGATATCTCAAAGTTAATTCTAAAAATAAGTATCTCTTAAGATCAAACATTTTGAAATTTCAGCAGACTGTAAGCATCTCATAAATACAAAACTATTAGGCATACCCCCTAGCCCTCTAGCACCATCTTGCGGTAAATTCATGAAACAGCTGAAGAAAAAGACTAGTATATGGCATAGCCATTTCTTCATCTTCTTTCAGCTGTTGTGTGTGTATGTGTGTATTAGTACACACACACACACACAATCCTGGAGCTGCCTAGAAGGATGCAAATGTTTGCAATGAATAATTAAGACCTAAAGAAAATTATCTTATAGATGTAACAAAAAAAAAACAATTAAAAGTCTCTAATACACAGTGGACTTCACAGGGAAAATGCTACAAATACTGACTGCTCTTTCCTAATTTCCACACATGAAAATATAAATTAAATATAATTTACCTACAGACTTAAAAGTACACAACAATTATTTATTAGTGTTGAGGGGGGAAAAAGACTGTGTTGAAAGTTTTACTTACCAAGAAACTCCTGGGATCCAAATGCCAATTTTTGTTTTGAATATTCTTAAGGTTCTTTATTTTTATAAACCACAATAATAAGAAATTATCTAAAATTATAAAAATGGTGTATTGTGGGTTTTAGACCACACATCCTTTTTTCTCCTCACTTGGAAACTCAAGATATGGCAACAAATTGGAAAGCCTTTATCTCTAACAGCTTCAAAGGCAAACATTTTTAATAGAAGAAAAGTGGCCAGTTTCCCTTTGAATAACACCAGAAAACACCCATTGGCTGCAGTCTGGGCAGGCGCCACAGGAACTCCTGGAAACGAGCCATGTGTCTGATTAAATCAGCATCGCTTAGGTACAGGGTCTAGACTAGTCAGCCAGATCTGTCAGACCCTCCAAGTCTGAATCTAGATTTAAATGCCATAAACAACACTTTCCAGCTCTGACACATTTACACACGCGCGCGCACGCAGACCAACACACAGCACGTGTGTTGTGTAACTAGGGCTGACAGAGTTAGTACAACAAATGTCGCTCAGTCCCTTAACCTAGTAACTATCTTAAATAGTCTTAAAAATCATTTCCTGTGCTTAATATTGTTACTACTAGCCTAAACCAAAATATCTTCAGTAACATTGACACCATCTACCCAATAGATATCTGTATGGTTTTCAAAAATCCTGAACCATGTATATCACCACAATGAAAAAAAAAGAATAAATATGAGAAAATGAGTATGAGGCAAAACATTTGTATACTATTTAAACTTAGAACATCGATATCGGACCTTCACAACACAATGAAAACCAATGCATCCCTTTTGAGAGATGTCAACATATTTTAGTGTGCTGACATAAAAGCCACAGATAAATCTTCCTATACATACAAGCACATGTGAGCACACACACATGCATGCAGACCCCAGTTGCCCAGTAGTGCAAAACCATAAAAATAACTGCAAAGCTGAAAGTGTGCAAAGCAATCTTAATAATCAAGAAAAAACATTATTGTCCCATAACATTAAATTTTTTGTCAAATTATTAAAAATCGCCTTACTGTTGGTTAAAAACAACGAATAGTCACTGTATAGCACTGGAAACATTAAGTACTTTGTAAAGAAGAAATCTTATTAAGATTGTAGTGTGAAGAGTGCTTGCCTGCTAGTGTGGCACTTGGGACACAGAGTGAGCATCTTTTTCTATGCCTTGCAGCATCGCCACACCCCTTTCTAGGTTTGAATCAGCTTCCAACAGTCTGTCCTTTTAGCTCCGGAAATTCCTTTAATGTTAAGTTTCTCACCAGCATCACTTTCTCTACATTCCCAGTGAGCTATTCCTTCTGTAACTCTCTTTACTTTGGGTTTGAATTTTAGTGTCGGGATCATCACTTTTCATTTCTTTGCTGAACTTTCATCTTTGTTGATCGGCTCTCTCTTCCGACCACCCATTTTAGTACAATGCCATACTGTTCGTCTCAGCAAAGGCAAGGGAAACACAACTGACTACACACGCTGCTGCCTGCGCAGGAAATGAACAGCAGATGCGCAGTGCCCGGGCACCAACCAGCTGTGAAAGAAGTGCCGTGGCTGGTCACTGTGGTGCTCGTGTGTTATTCACACGGTGAACTGTGAACAAGAGAGGTAGCAGCGAAGTTTGTAAATCCTGCAATTGATCAGTTAACGCACTCGGGTAACTGAAATTTGAACCATGCTTCTGGGAGACTAGTAATCTTTAGCCAAATCCTGGTAACTCGAATACATGGATGTCAGAACTATGAAATCAAGGACTGCCTGCCTGTGTGTGCATGTGTGTACAACGATAATCATAACATGACAAAATAGAGAGGGAGAAATTGATAATAAAATAATGTGTAATTTAATATCAAATTCTTAGGTACAACTATATAAAAAATGTCATTTGTTGATTCAACAGGAAGGAGTCACATGGTTATATATAACCACATGAACGTCATGCATATCCTTACCATTGGTGATGTGGCTTTCTAAAATGGTAAATAGTTCTTGAGAACATTCCAAATAAAATAGTACTGAGACAATAGCTACATTCTTGGAAAAGTCTGATTGGTGTACATTAAACCAGGCAAAAATATGTTCTACATGCAAAATAGAATTAAATCACTGGCT
>PVKM010003152.1:0-59589 GCA_004027735.1 Carollia perspicillata
CCTCCCACCTCCCCCCTGGTGACTGTCAGTTTGTTCTTAATTTTAATGTCTCTGGTAATATTTTGGTTGCTTGTTCGTTTTTTTCACTAGATTCCTCTTATAGGTGAGATCATATGGTATTTGTCTTTTACTGCCTGGCTTATCTCACTTAGCATAATGCTCTCCAGTTCCATCCATGCTGTCGCAAAGGGTAGGAGCTTCTTCTTTCTTTCTGCTGCAGTAAACATCTTTATTTAAATCAATTTTAAATCACACTGTTTCTCTGTGGAAGGTCCCATGGTTCCAGTAATGTTTTCAGTAATAAATAAGTACGTTAAATAACGACAGATATATAATATGATTTTAAAGCTTCCAAAAAGTGGGATCTCTATCGTTCTTTTCTTTTTCTTACTTTTTAAACTTTGTGACCACCACCGTATGGTGCCTAATCATTTCAATTTTACAACTTTAATACATTATTTTTTAAACTCTTTTTAATGTCAACTGCTACGTAATTGCTAATGCCCAGCAAGTTGGTGTCCAAAGCTTTACCTACTCATGACATTCTCATCATTTCCATTTGAGTGTCCCATTGGCTCCTGACCCCACTTGTCCAGAACTAAACTTATCATCATGTCTATTGCACCTCTTTTTATCACTCTTGAGATGGATAGTTCTAAATACTTAGTGGGCACAAAAACAAACAAACAAACAAACTTGGACCAATGACTTGCAGGGATCCTGAGGTCCTGACAATATGTGCTTTTTGACCTGAGTGCCGGTTAAATAGGTGTAGTAAGTCTATGAAAATTCAGTGTGCAGTTCACTTATGACTTGTACAATTTCATGTACACAGGTCATATTTCAATAAAAAGAGTATATAGAAATTCTAGAAGTCAAGCTTCGCTTCTTCCTCTCAGCATTCAGCACAAGTAATGTGACAGCAGAAGTTCTATAATGGCTATTAGTTGTTGAGTGCTTGTTGTGTCTCTGATATTGTGATTAGCTATTTACTCAGTCTGGCACTCAAACATTTCCATGATGCAGGGATTATTATTATTTCCACTTTACATGTGAGGAAACAGAGACTTAGGCTAGATTCCTTGTCTAAGATCACCCAGCAATAAAATGGCAGAAGCAGAATTTGAATCCAAACCAACATTTGAAAGCACAATATTTTCCCCTCTCTCATGTGCTCCATCTCCATAAAAAAATGGAATATTCTATTTCTTAACTATCCTTACTACTTGTCCTTAGTTAAACTTTTCAGACCTTCATTGATTATAGTGGCGATATTTTTTTAATTTTATTTTTTTTAAAGAATTTTATTTATTTATTTATAGAGACAGGGGAAAAAGGGAGAAAGAGACAGAGGGAAACATTAATGTGTGGTTGCCTCTCCTGCGCCCCCTACTGGGGACCAGGCCTGCAACCTAGGTATGTGCCCTGACTGGGAATCGAACCAGAGACCTTTCGGTTTGCAAGCCAGCACTCAATCCACTGAGCCACACCAGCCAGGGCTATAGTGGTAATATTTTAAGAAACCTTGTAGACTTTAGCCTACCTCAATGCCAGTCTAAACACAGCCAGGGTTACTACTCTTTCTACAGCATAAAACTGTGCATGTATTTTATTTAAAATCTGTTACTGCAGTTGTTCACAAACACGGTTACATATTAGAATTATAAGGCCCCAGCGAAAATCAATAGAATCACAATCCCTGGAAATAGGGACCTGGGAGTGAGGAGTTTTAAAATGCTCCCCGGGCAGCCAGGTTTGGAAACCATTGTTTTAAAGTCTTACTCTAGTTGTTAGGCTAGAAATAAACTCCTTATTTAGCCCCTGTCTCCCTCTCTCTTGTGTCCTCTGCTCTAAGTCCCCAACTTTATCCCCTGCCCCCAGCAATGCATACTTCATTCTGATGACAAAAGTCTTCATGTTCCCCTAAGGTTTAATTTTTTTAAATGTTTGTATCATCTTTATACAGGCCAGTCCTTTTCCCTGAGTACCATTCTCTCGCTTCTCAATTTAACTAAACTCTTAAGCATCTTTCAAACAGCAGGCCTGGCCTCACCTTCTCTAGGATATTGCTCTAACTTCTATTTGTTGAGTTGTTTAGCTATTCACTATTGATTTATTTCTTCTTGTATGAGTTAATGCATGCACATGGTAAAGAATACATAAGCTATAAATGGATACATGTTAATAAGTTTCACTGTTACTTCAAGTCCTCAGTTCCGTCTCCCAGCGGCGATCAATACTTCTCGATTTTTAATGTGTCATTCCAGAAATAAACAATACTTATACAAGTATACATGTGCATGAACATATATTTGTATATACTTTTGTACACATGGTAACATACACACTCTTCAGCTGCCTGCTTTTTACTTTACAATATAGTTTATCCTTTCTTATCTCAACATATGGAACTTGATCACTATACTTAGTATTTGCATAGTAGTGTGTGGTTATGGATATGTAGTAATTTATTCCATGAGATCCTAACCTATGGCATTTAAGTTGTTTTCTACTTTTGTTATTACAAGGAATACTTAAGTATAAAGAACATTGCAGTACAGAGAACTTACTTTTTTGCATTAGCAACTTCAATTCTGGAAGTGGAATGCTTTTGGCAGAGACTGCACATTTTAAAATTTGATAGAATGAGGTATATTGATCTTAATTGCATTGTTCCCATTTATTTGTTTTATAAACGCTTCCTCTTTACTCACACGATTCTCTGTACGTACCACTATAGTAGAAATTACCATATTTGACTGTGAACATTTCATTCATTCATCCATTCATTCACTCACTCATTTATCACATCCTTCATGTATTTAAAAACTATTTATTAAGAATTTGCTCTGGCTGGTGTCATTCAGTGGAGTGAGTGCCAACCTCAAACCAAAGGGTCGCTGTTTCGATTCCCAGTCAGGGCACATGCCTGTGTTGCGGGCCAGGTCCCCAGTGGGGGCCATGTGTGAGGCAACCACACATTGATGTTTCTCTCCCTCTCTTTGTCCCTCTGTTCCCCTCTCTCTAAAAGTAAATAAATAAATTCTTTAAAAAAAACCCTATTTATTAAGAATTTGCCCTGGCTGGTGTGGCTCAGTGGATTGAGTGCCAGCCTGCAAACCAGAGAGTCACCAGTTCAGTTCCCAGTCAGGGCACATGCCTGCGTTGCAGGCCAGGTCCCCAGTAGGGGGCACATGAGAGGCAACCCCACATTGCTGTTTCCCTCCTTCTCTTCCTCTGTCCCTTCTCCTCTCTCTAAAAATAAATAAAAATCTTAAAGAAAAAGGATTTACTATAATAAGTACTGCACTCTAAGCTCTAGAGATGGGCTGATTAAAGAATGTAAACTGTTCTGAAACCTCAATGAACAAGTCAACCTAGTGAGGGATGGGAAAGTATAGTGGAGGTGGTGGGGCAGGGACAGCTAACCCTATCACGGACTATTGGCATACAACCAGTAAGAGGTGTTTTGAAGCTTAAGAGAGTTATCAATGCGAGATGTTTTAGGAACACTTGCAAAGGTCAGTAACAACAGAGGACATCATGCAACTTGGGAATCAAGAGTGATCGGTGTGGGTATACAGCAGGTGGCTTATTGTGGATGGAGATGAGGGATGCTCATGTGGGAATAGAAAGATCAGCAGGCCAGAAGGTCTTCTAAGGCTTGCTTTAAAGATCAGGGATTATGTTGTGGCCAGTGGGAGGGGACCCATGTCATGTCTCCAATCAGTGTGTTAGTACAATGACAAATATGTTCTACAAAATAAATCTGTTCTGGCGGGACAGCAGAGGAAATTAGAAGCTTTTAATCCACATGGAGACATTCTGATAGGAGGTAGATGAAGAGAAAGGGGCACACTGGAGACAGAGTTAGGAGGTGGAGTCCAGAGAACCAGGTCAGTGATATGAAATGCAGGGCTGAAGGGAAAGAGAGAATTGGGGTGAAGTCAGCTTTCCTACTTGGGTAGCTTGATTGGTGTGCTAGTAATTCATGTCCTTCCTCATTTGATGGTAAGCTCCCTGAGGCAGAGAACTGTTTTATTTTTACTTCTTGCCCACAAGCGTGTGCCTGTCTCATAGACGTCAGATAACTAAATGAACGAATAAATAAGTTAGACTCTTATTGGACAGGTGGGCCATATTAGAAAAGGTTCGTATTTGGCGATACCGCCAGCAATGAGTAGGTTTTTACCTAGCAGTACTATTTTTTGTTTTTCTCCTGAAGATATAACATCAGGCATTGTTCTTGTTTCTCAGTTGCTGAGGAAAATTATGTATGTAATGCCTAGAGGAACACACTCGTGGTGGGCTCAGTATCCACGGCTACTTAGCATGTCATTTCATAGTGTTATTACCCTTTCATCACGTCTTTATATGTGAATTCGGCTTTGGTCCAAATGTTGCTATGAATGCTCTTCTTTTAAAAGGTTAACCTATTCTCAGTTACATTATTGTTTTGCACTTACTTCTAATGGAAGTTCTTTATCCTTCCTTTCCTTGTTTTTAATTTAGAATTTTTTTTGTGGTACAGAGACACCATACAATTTATAAGTTAAAGTCGCTTTCCTATAGCAAACATGCTTTATTTACCTTTATTCTCTTTCTCCAGTATATACTGCTTCTTCAAATGTATGCCTAGGGACTGACAAGTAACTTTTTCTCTTTCTTTGAAAATCTGACCTTGACATATTTCTGCCATTCTGGTTTGCCCTGCTCCCAACCCCACCCTACAAATGGGAGCTTTTCTTTGCCTCCCTTATGCATATTAAGGATGGCTTATTATTTGGTCCGTAAGGCCATTTAATGAGTTCCCTGTTTTAAAGCAACTCAGGTTAGTGCTTTGGGGTTCTCCAAAAACAGAGATAGAGTAATGCATCTAAACATTTGTATTCAAGAAAATGTATGTTGTCCACTTCTGATTCAGAGAATATTTATGTTTAATTATTAGTGCCTAGGATATTGTTTATATGCAGTAAATTCTTGCTTAGTTAAACTGAATTATCACTGATTATGTCAAAATTTGGTGTCTGTCTCAAACTCATATAAATATTTTCCCTCTAACGTACCTTACTCCCTGCTGGAACTTTATAAACACTTTTGTAAATTTTAAATTTATGTCTATTTGGGTATTTGCAAGGTATTTTGTGTGAAAATGGAGTCTGTGTCAGCAAAGAAAATATTAGTGCGTGTGTGTGCGTGTGTATGTGAAGGTTGCTAAGGAAGAATTTATTTTGGTTATGTTTCTTTGTTGTGGTATTACACTTTAATAATTTGTGTGGTATCCCTGATTGTTTTATAAACTCCTACTTAATAATATATTGTTACAAAAATTGCTACAAAGATTGATCAAATGCAGTAACATGTCTTTATAACCAAAATATTCATATGTTGTCATTTCTTTTTTGTTTTTTTAAATATTTTATTTATTTATTATTTTTTAAAAATATTTTATTTATTTATCTTTAGAGGGGAAGGGAAGGAGAGAGGGAGAGAAATATCAATGTATGGTTGCCTCTCATGAGCCCCCTGCTGTCATGTGCAACCCAGGCATGTGCCCTGACTGGGAATCGAACTGGTGACCCTTTGGTTCGTCGCAGCCCATGCTCAATCCACTGAGCTACACCAGCCAGAGGCTCTGTTGTCATTTCTTACTGAAGAGCTCACTAACACATTTTTTATGTGGTCACAAACAAAAAGCTGAACAGTTGCTTATAATTTACTGGGAAAGTATAAAATAGGTAAAAGTAAATTAACTGATACTATAAATATCTTAATAAACCATTCTCCACACCTGGCCCCTTTTCGCTATCTATTGCATTCAGACCCTCTCTATATTGATCTCTAAGCTTATTTTCTATACAATTGTGATTTTAGCATTTCCTGTGATATCATCAGTAATGGTACCAATAGGGGGTAAATTTTATAAAAAACTTTAAAAATGGCTCAGGGCACATTAAGAAAAACCAGGTTTTGAAATAGCTATTCATAATGCTTATGTTAACACATGACCATGGAATGTGAATTTTTGATGAGTATTGTCTCAATGGGTCAGTGTCTCACTCGGCAGTTTCAAACGCAAGGTTAAAATGAGTATTTCAAAACAGCGGCTATACTTGAAAGTTGTAGTTAAGACTGTCTTCTCAGAGTTCTAAATAACAGATTGTGTGGCAAACTTGCAATTCACGAAGTAGTGCATTTGAGGAAATGTTTTTGTCAAAATTTAATGCAGATAGTTTACAAGTTTCAACATTTTCAAGAAAGACACATAGTCTCCTCAAACTATATACTAGTTCATCTTTAAAATTATTTTTCCTTTAGAAATTAACTGTAGCAAGAAGAGAGATTATCTTTGACCTTGATATAAATGTTCACCAGTATAAATGCTATTTATGACAGTTCTGGAATATGTATTTTTCTATCGATTAAAAAAATAAATGTTAATTTAGTATTTAATTCTGACTTAATTATATTAAAATATATAGTAAGAGTTTATTCTTTCATAAAATTAAAAACTATTGCCTTCTTTTTTCTCAAAATACACGTTTGACTGTATTTTGGATTTTTAAAAATATAATAAACATTCGTCATTTCATCTTACTGAAAGAGCAGCTGCCGACTACCATACATTTCAGATTTCCCTATGCGACGAGCATTTTCACATTTTGGGGATTATGGGAAGAATTTTTAAACATCAACAAATATTTTAAATTAAAATGCCATTTACAATTTGAACACCAGTTTTTTATTTTAAGATTTTATTTATTTATCTTTAGAGGGGAAGGGAAGGAGAGAGGGAGAGAAATATCAATGTGTGGTTCCCTCTCATTTGTCCCCTGCTGAGAACTGGCCTGCAACCCAGGCATGTGCCCTGCCTGGGAATCGAACCGCGGTTGTTTGATTTGCAGGCCCACACTCAGTCCACTGATCTACACCAGCCAGGGCTGAACACCAGTTTTAATAAGATACATTTTGGCCTGGGAATGCAGGGATTCATTCAAAGGAAGTACAGATGTAAATTTCCTCTCTTTGTTCATTTCTAACATGAAATTTATATAGGTAAGGCATATAGAACACTAATGCCGCCAACTGTTCCTTATGATGCCTTTGCTTCTGTGATAGAATATTACCAACACCTCTCTGGAGGCCCTCTACATGACTCTTCCCAAATGTATGACTGTTTCCCCCTCCAAATTTCATTTCTGTATTTATTATTTACATTCTTGCCTATAAAGTTCTACCACCTATGTAAATAATATGCATTTTCAGTGAATTTTTCTTCTCTTATTATGTTCTTAATTGAATACTATGGAACAACCTATGTTATTGCAACTTAAGGAATTTTAAGCAACTTGAGGAGGTAGAACATTTATACCTAAAAAGTTCAATACAATACAGAGTTGCTTTTGATTGATGTTAAATCATAGAAGCTTGAGGTTGTAAGGGCTTGTAGAGATCCCATATCCCAAGGGTTTCCAAACTATTTTTTCGTTAGCAATAAAATCTCTTTAAACAAAGACTAACTTAAGGAAGTCCCAAACATAAAATTAGAGATATTCAATTAAGGCATAGGGTCCCTAGAACTCAGTTTCAAGTTGACTAATAGGTCAAAATCCTTATTTTATGGATTACATAACTGGCTCACACAGAATTTAAGTGACTCGCTCATATTTACTCATTTATGGCAGAGCCAATGCAGAACATTCTGCTTTGGAATTGACTATAAAAACCTTTTCCTAGGATATTGTATTAGATAAAAAAGGAAACAAAAATGAAATGAAATGATATAAATAAAATCAAGCAGTGGCTGGATTAGGAATCCGAACCTAAAATGTAGACATAAACCTGGGAGGTCATGAAATGAGAGAAACATGAAGATCTAAACTATATAGATAGTGTATGAATCACTGGTTTAAAAGGGGAAACTTCTATTCAGTTCAAACCAGTGGTGGCCATGCCACAACTTAGTGCTATTTTTGGCCAGATACTCCATTTCTCAAGGGAACTTTAGACTGTGGATTTTTATGTGAAATCTCCTGTAATTCATATTTACCTTATAAGCGTTTTTGTTTTGTTTTGTTTCGTTTTTGTATTTTGTCAATTGCTGAATTCCAAGCACCTGGAAAGGTACCTGGCATGTTCTAGTTGATCAACACTTATTTGATGACTAATTTGAAGTGGCTTCTTTAACTGAAACTTCAGAATAAGAAATGGAAAGAAAGCCCTGGCTGGTGTAGCTCAGTGGATTGAGCGCAGGCCTATGAACCAAATGACCGTGGTTCGATATACAGTCAGGGCACATGCCTGGGTTGCAGGCCAGTTCCCAGCAGGGCACGCACGAGAGGCAACCATACACTGATATTTCTCTCCCTCTCTCCTTCCCTTCCCCTCTAAAGATAAATAAATAAATAAATAAATAAATAAATCTTTAAAAGAAAAAGGAAATGGGAAATAAAAACAAACAAACAAAAAAAAAACCCAGTTCCTTTTGTAACTGCAACAAAAAAATACAGTATTTAGGAATAAACTTAACGAAGGACTGTAACAAGTCTGAACAATTTCCACAGAATGTATCTTGGGATCTGACTTTGCTCAATGACTTCCAGTTCAAACCTTTTGTTTTGGATATTACAGAGAAGTGACTTTCTACTTGGGTAGCATGAGGCTGGGAGCCCAGAACTTCCCCAAATTGGCCAGAACCACAGGCTGCCTTCTCAGACTCTGTGCCTTACCTTTGTTTCCTCCTGTGCGTGGCAATAGGGAAGGGAGCATATCCCCGTAGCAAAACAAACATCTTATGAACACACGGGCCTTAACACAAATTGCTTTTATAAAAACAAGTCCACAAAGAGGTTTAAATTTAGAGCCAAAGCAGAAACATATAACAGTTATTCGTCAAAGTCATTGTGTTCCTCTTTTCTTGGGGGAAAAAACCCTTAAAAATAAAATGGCAATTCTACATGTGGGATTTGTGATTATATTTAACATGGATATGCTTTACTGCCTGGTAGCTCCTTTATTTTGGAAGAACACTATGAGGTTTTCAGTACATTTTAATTTACTGTTTAATGTGGAGAAAGGTTCAGAGGGAAAGACTAATTAGAAAATGGTTGCCGCCCTGGCTGGTGTAGCTCAGTGGATTGAGCACAGGCTACAAATTAAAGGGTCACCAGTTTGATTCCCAGTCAGGGCACATGCCTGGGTTGTGGGCCAGGTCCCCAGTGGGGGGTGCATGAGAGACAACCACACATTGATATTTCTCTACCTCTCTTTCTCCCTCCCTTCCCCTCTCTAAAAATAAATAAATACAATCTTTACAAGAAAAGAAAAATGGTTGCCTACTAATCCATTGAACTAAGCCCATCAACATATTCATGCTCTTTTTAATACTATGAACACACACTTTATATTGATTGCAGACAGTAAAGAAAACAGGACTTGGTTTGAACTTTTAAAAGAGGAAAAACGATGACAAAACCCAGATAAGCCTTGCAGGTATATCAAGCTCTTTAACTTGAAATATACACCAACACTTGGCAAATGCTTTGAATTTCCTAAAGGGTGGTTCCTCATAGCTGGTATTGTTCCATCCGATTTACCATGAAAGCTGGTAAATTGGATCAAACAATAAAAGGAATACTTTTGATTAGCCAAATTCTAAAGATTCCAGCAGATAGAACCCTCCAACATACAACTGTGTTTTCTTTGGAAAGAAAACTGTTTTTCTTCCATTCAGTTTATGCGATGACAGTGAAAACCACTGGTTTTCACTTCACCTCTCTCTTCTCCTCTCCTCCCATCACTTCCCCTTACCTTTATTCTTTTTTGTCCCCTATTATCTGATGATATCTGAGATGTATTCTAAAAAGTTTGAAATTGTAGTCACCATCACTATTTTTCATACTGATTTCAGAAATGTTCTCCAAAACTAGAGTTTAATCAAAGTCTTGTTGTGAACTTTTAAAACGGAAACCAAAGCACAAGTATTTTAAGGGCACATTTAATATGTAAAATGAAAACACATAAAATGCTCAGTCATTAATGTTAAAAAAATATTTTGCTTCTGTAATCCCTGTTGGAGAAGATGAAAAACATACTTATTCAATGCAAAAAAAAAAAAAAAAAAAAAAAAAAAACCTCCAAAGAAAAGGCTATAAACATTTTATCCGGAATATTTGCTCCTTTTCTTGCTTCTACATGTTTCACATTTCATCAGACAGCAATTCAAGTTCCATACTCCAGAATGGTCTTGAACCTGAAAAATATTTTCACTTACAGCTGTAGAACATCCGTCTTCTGCTAATGCATTTAATAGGGCAAAGACACTTTCCTTAGCGCAGCATAAGCGGTTTATTTTGTCATTGTAAAATGGGAGATGTTCAGTTGCTCCAAACTTTCACTTGGATAACCTTGACAAATAATTCTTCATTTAATGCCCTGTGTTGCGCCTGTCTTGCAGTCAAGTGCATTATCTTGATTACTGGAGTGTTAAGTGAAACCCGTTCTCCTTCTCCCACTGCTTTAAAAATAGCTCTATTGCTGACCCCTTCAATAGGATTTCTTTTAGGACCCTGATTTTTTGTTCTAATCTATAGCTCAGCCCTCAAAGCCATGTGCCCTCTTGCTATTTCCTTCTCATTATCCATGCGGTTTCAATTATATATGTGGCTCGGCTTTATTTTAAAACAGTTGTGCATTAATAATGAGCCCTGAAGTCACACAGGGTGGCTAGTGTCAATGGTGAGTCTACGCGGGGCTATTTTTATCCATAAAGCAGTTTACCGCTTGTAGGATGAAAGGTGCTAAAGTGAAACCTGCCTCCTCTTCGACCCTTCGGGTGTAATCAAGAGTGGGGTGAGCACAGCGTACCAATTAAGAGGGGTGAGCAGGCTGCAGCAGGTTCTGGTGAGGAGTAGGGAGTTCACGTAATTTCCTAGGAGAAGCATCAGGGCACAGCACGTATAATCCCTTTGCTACCACAATGTATACATAAAGGCGCATGGTGTCTGCCCCGAGGCTGTGCTCTTATATTTAATTTTCATCTAAGTCATTAAAGCCGTTATTGTCCATTTAAACCTTGGTAAGATACTAGGTGAGCCTTTCCTTCGCACTGTACTTTATCTCATGGACGGCTATAACAATCCGAAGACAAGAAGACTAGCATTTCCATTTCAAGCCATCTCAGCACCTTTGGTAGCTCCTTGCCCACAGGCAAATGTACAGTAGTCCCTCACATCCATGGGGCGTCCGTTCCGAGACCCCCCAGTGGCTGACTGAAACCGAAGATAGTTTTGAACCTTATATATACTATGCTCTTTCCCATACATACATACATACATACGTACTTATGATAAAATTTAACTTACAAGTTAGGCATATTAAGAGATTACCAATGGTCACTAATAATCAAATTAAACAATTATAACAATGTACTATAATAAAAGTTCTATGAATGTGATCTCTCTCTAAATATCTTAATGTGCTTATACTTACCTTTTCACTTAAAACAGGTGCTTTACACTTTTGCCAGCATCACTACTCTTGCACTTTGGGGCCAGGGTTAAGTGAAATAAGGGTGACTTGAACACCGGCACTGTGATGCCCTGACACTCTGTCTGGTAATCCAGATGGCTACGGAGGGACCAACACACAGGGACCCTCTGTGGCATGGAGAGTCTGAATGAAGGGGTGGTTCACATTCCCAGGCAGAAAGGAACCTGACAGGGTGAGATTTCGTGATGCCACTCAGAACAATGAGCTTTTAAAACGTATGAATTGTTTATTTCTGGAATTTTCCATTGTATCTTTTTGTACTGTGGTTGACCATGGGCATCGAACTGCGGAAAGCAAAACCACAGGTAAAGAGGGGCCGCTTCATAAGTACCTTACCAGAAGTTCCTCTGGCCTACAGATAGGAATCTTTCCAGTTTTGTTTTGAAGTATTTACTTAGAATCTTCTTACTATGGCCCAGTGCCCCCATGATTTATTTTATTGCCTTACACCACAGGTGGCAAACACAAGGCCCGCAGGCCGAATCCGGCCCTCCACCTTGTTTCATCTGGCCCCGCACCTTGTTTCTACCCAGTGACAGTGCCCAGCTCTCCCTTAATTATTAGGAAGTAGTTACATTTATATGGTCCTAAACTTACATTCGGCCCTTTGAAGGCAACCTCGAGGCTGATGTGGCTCCCGGTGAAAGTGAGTTTGACACTACTGCCTTATGCCCAAGTAGATTCTGCCTGTCTGACTATTGAACACTATGTCTCATTGCCTCAGGAATGTCTGAATGCCTATTGCCCAGAATGCTCTCACAAAATTGTTTTCTACAAGCCAAAGCCATGACTCTGTCCATATCTGAAGTCCCAAACTTTAGGCTTAGATTAGGATAGCTCCCATACTTCACACCTATGTGAGGGAAGATTGGATTTATTTTTATTTATTTATTTATTTTAGAGACTGGGGAAGGAAGGGAGAAAGAGAGGGAGAACAAACATTAGTGTGTGGTTGCCTGTCATGTGCCCCCCACCAGGGACCTGGCCCACAACCCAGGCATGTGCCCTGACTGGGAATCGAACTGGTGACTGTTTGATCTGCAGGCCAGTATTCAATCCACTGAGCCACACCAGCCAGTGGGTAAGATGGATTTTTTTTTTAGAACAATTACAACTGTCTTTTACAGTCCCAGAGAATTAAGTTATGATGAATTAAAACAGGAGTATAAAGTATTTGCTCTGGTTCAGTCCTCAATCTTTGTAATAATATTACATAACTAAACCAATTACATTGGCATTTTCATGTGCTCATAAAACCAAAGAAAATATTACCAGATAAAAATACATTTTGTAGTCCTTTATTTGTTGTGAGGGACTGAATGCTTGTGTCCTCATAAAATTCCTACATTGAAGCCCTAGCCCTCAATGCGATGGTGTTCGGAGATGAGGTCTTTGGGAGTTCAGTTAGATGAGTTCATGTGGGTGGGGCCCTCATGATGAGATTAGTGGCTTTGTAAGAAGAGACACCAGAGAATTTCCTCTCTCCTTCTCTGCCATGTGAGGACACAGCAAAAGGTGGCCTTCTGCAGGCCAGAAAAAACTCTCACCGGAACCTAACCATGTGGGTGGCCTGATCTCAGACTCCCAGTCCCCAGAGCTGTGAGGAATGCAATTTCTGTTGTCAGAGCCACCCAGTCTACAGTGTTGTGTTATGACGGGTAGAGTGGGCTAAGACACTGGTATGGTCCCTAAAGCTGGTATAGACTTTGTGAAAACAAACAGGCAGAAACAATGATAATTACAAAACCTGTGAGGCACATAATTATGATATCACAAACAGGTTTATCTAGTTTGGTCAGTGTTTACCACAGTATTGTGAAGTAAAAACATTTCGAGCCAGTCTTTTTAAAAAAATGTTTATTTTGTTATTCTTATTTCTTTAAACATTTTATTTAGCCATTTCTAGACAGAGAAGAGAAGGGAGGGAGAAAGAGAGGGAGAGAGACATCAATGTGTGGTTGCCCCTTGAGTGCCCCCTCCTGGGGACCTGGCCTGCAACCCAGGCATGTGCCCTGACTGGGAATCCAACTGGTGACCCTTCGGTTCACAGGCTGGCACTCAGTCCACTAAGCACACCAGCCAGGGCCAGCCAGACTTTATTCTCGTGTTCAGACAGGACTGGCTGACCTAAGTTGGGTGGTTGGACTTGGTAGCTATGCTTCGCATTGCAGGTCTGCTAGGCTTGGCTTCAAGACGCAGGTTGAGTTTGCATTTGTTTAATGTGTCACACACTGAGGCCTAAGCTGAAGTGGCACTGGTGACCCACTGCATGTTCTTCTCATGGAGGAATCACCGATGACAAGGTAGAAAGTCCACCTTGCAAAGTTCTGCTGGTGTCACATGTATTAATATTCCATTGACCAATGGGGGCCATTTTTCCCCTGTAGACCAGGTCTTTAATTTTGTTTTCTAGGGGTGAAAAATGGGACCAATACATCAATTGATTGCAGTAGGAAAATTAGGGGATTTTTTATTTGCCCAAAGAATTCAGTTTCAGTGGATCTGATGCTTTTCTTTGTGTCTATGCGGGGGCAAACATCTAAAATGTATTTTGTTTTTACAACTTAGTGATGATAACGGTTCAAAAAAATTAGGACTGTCCACATTACACTACTTTGCTTAATAACCCTACCGTTTGCCACAATAAATGTAATCATCTCTGAATGCTTATAAGGTCTTGGATAATGATAAAAATTACTGAGGAGGATGATTATTTACACATCACACACATCATGAAAATACATGTTCAGGACCACAACCAATAGGAGATCGGTGATATTATTCTCCAAATCTTGCAGGGAAGGAAATGGGACGAGAGTAAATGGGTAACATACATGGCGAAGAAGACACAGTTGCGGACTGTGGTATAGTCTGGTTCTGAATACGGCCTTCCACACTACAAGGAAAAGACAAAAACCAGCCTGTTATAAGGATGCATAGAGATATAAGGAAGGTGAGGGAATTGTCTACACAGCTGAATAACCAAACATGAAAGGGACTATAACATCACTGCAGAGAATTGCAATCACAGAATCTAATTTCCGCAAAAATGGGACCATTGGAGTGGACACAATGCAGCATTTGATTTACCATTATAGGTGGTGTGGCACCCTTCTTAGTAATTAACTACTTTGAGTCCCTGCTTCCATTACCTCTGCTCGCTAGTGATAGATGATTTTCACTCTAATATCAACTTCGCAAGTGAAATTGTCCAATAAAGGTGGCCACTCACCATCCTGTATGGGAGCATCTAGTTCCTAACTCTCCCCTTGCGTTTAAGCTGGTGCTCCTCTTTGATGCTCATACTTAAATGATTGTTGTGGCCAGGGGGCTGGGGTGTGCTGATTATCTAGGCCCAAGCTGGAAACAATACTAATAAACACACAGCGTGTAGGAGAAGGAAGTTTTCCAAATTACACTTGGTACAAATCTCCTCAGGTGATGTTACTGTGCAGCCAGGCCTGAAAACTGACATAAAACAGGAATAGGCGATAGTGTTCTCACTACTAGGGGGAAGTGTCTGAGTGTTGTAAGAGTTTAGCTCTGGCTGATGTGGTTCAGTGCATTGAGCGCTGGCCTGTGAACCAAAGGGTCACCAGGCTGATTCCCAGTCAGGGCACATGCCTGGGTTGCGGGCCAGGTTCTCCAGGAGGAGGCGGGCAAGAGGCAACCACACATTGATGTTTCCCTCCCTCTCTTTCTCCCTCTCTTCCCCTCTCTAAAAACAAATGAAATCTAAAAAGAGTTTGGTGAGTTCTTGTGACTGATGGAGGCTATGAAAATGGATCAGAGTGTGCGGGGTTGAGTGGTAGGCAGAGAGGCCTGGTCATGTGCAAACCGTAGGTCAAGATTAGAGCTGTGTGTTCTGTGACCCCACCAATGGAGGATCTCTCTGCTGTTCAGGAAGGCACTTGACATCTAGTACCCAATGCTTTTCAGGTTGTCAACCGGCAAATTTAATAATTGATGGGTCAGGGTTCTATGGCTTTCATTTCTCTGTCACATGACCATACTAACTTTGGACATGTATAGACACTATTCCCAACACTGTGATCTGACTCGAGGGATGGCAAGATTCCAAGTCTCGGGAGAGGAAATTCAGTCACTAGTCTGTGGAAGCAATATTTGAGGAACCTCAAATTAGACTATGGAGGCAGCTCCTACATATGCCGCCAGCCCTGGAATGTCCTAGTTTTCTATTGTCTGTAAATATTCGTTAACATACTCATGATTACATCACAGAGTGATGTAGAAATTGTAAACTCTCCTCACATACTCCTTTTGTCTTCATTAACAGCCTGAGGTAGGTGTTCAGCAGGTTTAGTCCCAATTTTATTGATAAGAAAGCAGCGTTGCAGAGAGATTGTGAATGTTGTGACAGGAGGTGTCGGAGTCGGAGACAGGAGAAGCCCGATGTTCTCATTCCTGCACTAGGTCGCTTTATCAGATTGTCTCAGCAGCCTTAATTGTTTCCCTTATAATCTCCGATTCCCTTGATACTTATTAATGAGAGAACTAGAAGAACAAGGCAATTAAATTTCGATCAATTTTTAAATTTACTTTGGCTGAATGTCACACTGTTGTCAGAGGACATAGGTTCCGATTCGAATGATTCGAATGTTGTCACCCTATCTTAATATATATGGTCTATTTTCTATTTATCTCTCTCCTTCTCTTTCTCTTTCTTTTCTAATCTCGCTTTCTCTTGTTTTTTGTCTGGAGGGATTTCATAAGAAGAAAAGAGTCTCTGGTTTTCATTAGTTATGTGCTAGATGCAGCAGGGATAAAGGTTGGTCTCAAAACTCAGATGTGGAAAAGAGTTGTAACTGGTATATCGGCCATGTACTCCATATCAGCATTCTCTAATAGATATATAACATGAGCTGCATATATAATTAAAAATTTTCAGTAGCCACTTTTTTTAACATTCTTTTTAAAGAGATTTTATCTATTTATTTATTTGTTTGTTTTTTATTTATAGAGAGAGCAAGGGAGGAAGAAAGAGAGGGAGAAAAACATCAATGTGTGGTTGCTTCTCGCACACCCCCTACTGGGGACCTGGCCTGCAACCCAGGCATGTGCAACTCAGGTCCAGTAGCCACTTTAGAAAGTAAAAAAAAAAAAATTAATTTACTAATGTGTTCTATTTTACTGAACATATCGAAAATGATTTTAATGTGTGATGAATACAGAAACATTAATGAGATGTCTTCAAATTTTTGTGAGCATTTTACAACTTGCAACACATGTGAATTCACATGCCAAATTTTCATGGGTTACACTGAACTACTACCCTACCAAAACAAATAAACTTGTGCGTCATGGGAAAAACAGTGTGCATTGCTTCAGTTTTAGCTAAAATAAAAACTAAGAAAAGTTACAGTTTCACTCCCTCGGTGATTGTAGCCAAATTTCAAATGCTCACTCAGCACTCCCTAGCCACATTGGGCTACTGCATTCATTGAACAGCATAGTTCCCAGATTATGAAAACATTCTTTGTTTTCTTGATTTCCCCCCAAAATTTGGGATGGTTCAGCTTTCTTAGCATCACAGCCAAAGCAAGGTATTATTTTTTTCCAGTGCTTGCCTTTGAAATGTTTTTCTCTTGGAGTAGGCTTGAAAGAGCCTAGAATCTTCTCCCAGGACACGGGTCTTCATCAGTGGCCACGAACCACAGTTAGGACAGAGGAAGGGTATGCCCCTTCCCACGTCATGGGCTCCACCTCCTTCAAATCTGCACCTGGTGCCAATAGACTTGTCCTTCCTGCTCTCAGAAAAGTTTTGGCCCTTTAATTAATTAATTAGCTTCATTGCTCATTCACTTTTTGCAGACATACTAAAGACTTTTAATATATTGTACTTTTAAAGAAATCGAGTATATAAGATAAAATTAACAACATAGATATGTTTATAACATATACCTAGACAAGTTTCAGCCATTTTAGAAACTCAGAGTCTAAGGTTAAGTTCATCTCCAAAATTCTACATGGAGGCCACTATTTTCTTCTTCTGTCAGAGCCTCCGGGACTACCCCAGACTTGTAGTGCAGTCCTTAGGGCTCTTTCCAACAGTCTTATTATGGCACACCGCTAGTTCAGAAACTCGCTGGGCCTCGAGTGTGCACATCTCCTCGCCATTTCTCTCTAGAGTCACAGGCTTTCGTCTCAGGATAACTTGGCTCTACTTCTTGTCTGTGATTTGTTACTGGTTTGTGTTGGCCGTTGATGTGCTGGATGGGGATTTTTAGAAATCCCCGGATAAGTCCCTACAACGCAGTGGCAATGAATCTCGGTAATTGTGTTTTTCTGTATGTAAACTTAATTTACACAGTCAGCTTCCTTTCTGCCATATTCCACACACTTGTGCAAACAACTTAAGACTGATGTGCCCCACGTTTCTCTGGGGTTTCATCTTAAATTTTTGGAGGGAGCCATATAGTACCAAGAATCGAAGGAGGACATCGTTACCTGATGTTATGCATGTTGATCTTGTAGGGACCTTGTTTCTTGTTTCCAAGCCCTGGGGTCTTTCAGACAAGAAACAATGGCTGCTACCTTGTCATCCTGGGTCCTCTGACACCTATTGAGCACAGTGTTGTCTGAAGGCACATGGGAAGTTACTCTACTACACCCTCTGTCCTGCTGATGTGCATGGGCACAAGGTGGCCATGTCCTGCCTGTCTGCTCAAATACATTGCATATGCTTCTCTCCTGGGCCTGGGGGAGATTTGGAGTCCTGTTGCAGGTGGATGCACTAGTTCAGGGGTGTCAAACTCATTTTCACGGGGGGCCACATCAGCCTTGCAGTTGCCTTCAAAGGGCTGAATGTGACTTTAGGACTGTATGAATGCAACTGCTCCTTAACAATTAAGTGAGAGCTGGGTGCTGTCACTGGGTAGAAACAAGGTACAGGGCTGGATGAAACAAGGTGGAGGGCCAGATTCGACCTGCAGACCTTGTGTTTGCCACCTGTGTGCTAGGGAATGAGACCAGTTACTTCTGTACTTGGGTTCCCCCAAATGTATCTGTGGATGTTGTCACAGGGGGTGGTGGTATTTCTTGCACCATTCGTTTTTCTCAGGAGTAGATTCTTATCTAACATTCTTGGTTCTCCTTTACTTTACTTTCTCTATGCAGTCTAGGCAAATATTATCTAGACTTAGAGATGGGGAAAATGGCTGATGTGTTTCACTTTATTTTACCAATATATTTTTAATGTCTGAACTGTAGATATGTAAAAACCAAAAATCAAGGTTTTGACTATGCCTGTTAGTTTATAAGCAGAGGACTCCCTCCCTGTCATCTGATTAGGAAAAGTGGGTCAAGATTTCAGCATAACAAAAAGCATTTTATGGGAAAATATGGGTTAATATCTCAAAATGTTGTTCCACCATACAGAAATGAAGAGCTGACTTATTTTCACAGTGCCAAGGGACCCATTCTGAAATACTCTTCAACACTGAAACCTTGTTTGGTGTATGTCTTAGCCTGACAGTATTGTTAAACTTTCTTCTGTTTAGAAAAATATTCTTTCACATGCGATTCACTCTCTCTAAAAGTAGCTGAAACATTAAGGGGAGAGGGGAAGAATTGAGAATTTGGGTTTCTTTTTAGAAATAATGATTTTCACCAAGCAATTTCTCCCAAGTGATTGGAAGTTTAAATATTATTTTATTTTATTTAACATTATTCTTTTCACAGTTAGTCAATTAGAAACTTTCTTTTTTAGATTTTATTTACTTATATTTAGAGGGGAAGGGAAGGAGAGAGGGAGAGAAATATGAATGTATGGTTGCCTCTCATGTGTCCCCTGCTGGGAACTGGCCTACAACCCAGGCATGTGCCCTGACTGGGAATCGAACCATGATCCTTTGGTTCACAGGCCCACTCTCAATCCACTGAGCTACACTAGCCAGGGCCCAATTAGAAACTTTAAAAAAATCTTGGGTAATGTGAACAAGATGAAAGTAAAACAAACCAAAACAAAACAAAAAACAAACTTAAAACTTGGAAGATAATTGGATATCAATATGTAGAATGCATTCTTCCCTGATCTTACACATTCCTGGCAAAAGGAATGTGTAATGGCAAAAGGAATGTGTAGATGCTGGATTAAGCAACAAACCAAATGCAAACACTTCTGATAATTCAAAACATATTTTCAGAGTAAACAGAAAATACACAAGGCCTTTCTCATTCGACTTTCCTTGGTGTATTGTCCAGCACTGAAATTTTTCTACTAAGGGTGTGAAAATGAGCGGGATTTTGTCATGTAAAATTTCAAAAGAATCTTGGAAACGAACTTTTAGCTACAGAGTCTTGTTGACTTGGCAGGAATGTATTTTGGTGTAGGTGAGTTGGTAAAAAGATATATGCATATGCAATGCCAAAACATCTGCATTTTCAGAAAAGAGTATTGCCCTTTGGTTTGTTATTTTGAGCTTTTTTCATCTAAATTTAGCACTTAGCTAAGAAGTTAAGTCCTTTTAAGCTCCCACAGACGATAATAATTTTGCAATTACCTTTGTACTTTTGTATATTTAAGATATTTTAGCCCTGGCTGATATAGCTCAGTGGATTGAGCGAGGGCCTGTCAAGCAAAGGATCGTGGTTCGATTCCCAGTCACAGCACATGCCTGGGTTGCAGGCCAGTTCCCAGCAGGGGACACACAAGAGGCAACCATACATTGATATTTCTCTCCCTAACCCTTCCCCTCTAAAGATAAATAAATAAAATCTAAAAAAAAAGAGATATTTTAAATACACCATTTTCTTAAATACATTGTTCTTCTTAAATATTTTTGTGCTGCAAAAGTAAGATTGATTTAGTAAGACTGATTTTTAAGATTAAATTCACATTTGGTGATAATTGGAGGAATCTGTGCATATATTTTTAGTGGAAATGGATAAAGCACTTTTATTTGTGGATTAAATATTAGGGGAGGCCAGAAAGAAGGCCAATGACCAGATGTGAAAAATATTAGTCTGCAACACTGATCACTTCCCTTAATATCTAACCGTGTTTACTTGCATTTAGGACAAAATATGAAAGTTCAATATATAAAATAATTGAATTATAGTATTTTTCTCCTTGTAAAGGTGAAATATGGGGTCTGGCAGAAGTAACACATACTTCATTGTGGCTGGTAGGGAATAATATGGGTGTAATAATTTATAGTTTTAGCCCTGGCTGGTGTGGCTCAGTGGATTGAGCACTGGCCTGTAAAGCAAAGGGTCGCTGGTTTGATTCCCAGTCAGGGCACATGCCTGGGTTGCAGGCCAGGTCCCCAGTAGGGGGCGTGTGAGAGGCAACCAAACATTAATGTCTCTCTCCTTCTCTTTCTCCCTCACTTCCCCTTTCTAAAAATAAATAAATAAAAATCTTTAAAAATGTATGAAAATATAGTTTTAATTTGAACATTTCACCTGAAATGTCACATGGTATACTTGAGTGTGATACTGTTATGTTACGGAATGACATGCTTATGATTTTGTAATAAAAGATTTTGTAATAAGAAAGGTGTGTTATTTGAGCCAGACCCTGTATTAATTTCTTCTATAATGTTTTGATTTCTTACCCATTGAACTAATTTCAGTTGGCAATTTCTCAATGCCAGTTGGATGAGAAAAGTTAACTTATATTATACAAATATAGGGGAGCAGAGCTATTGACCTGTGGAAGCTACATGAATGCAGGGGAAGGTACTTCAACCTAGGATTTTCTACTTCCCATTAAAAAATGTGCGGTTTATTTTTCATAAACATTTAAGCGATAAAAGCAAGACATATTTATTATTAAAACTTGGATGAGAACAAGCACAAGAATATACAACAAAAATCAATCATATTCTCACTTCCCAGGAATGCCATCACTGTTATTCTGGCACATTTAGTCAGGTATCTTTCTATCTGAAATTAGGTTTTTTCCTCTTTATCTTGCTTTGGTTTATTTAGCTCGATAATGCTCTATGCATACAGTCTTACCCTTTTTATTTACTATCACACATGTGCTTTGGGCTCTTGTAGTCTCACTCTGAATGGTTACATGATATCCCATTAAATGGTCATGCCAAGATTGACCCAAAAATTCCACTAACATTGGCAACTTAGATGATTTTTACTTCTTTGCTGTCCTAAATAAATCAGTTGACCATTTTTTTGTGTTTTCTTTGGACAGTTTCTAGGACTTGAAACTATAAGATCAAATGATATTTATGTTTTAAAAAGTGTCTGCATACGTAACACAAAAATACTTAGCAAAATTGTTTTACCAATTTGCACTCCTCTCCAACAAGATATGAGGACAACTAATTCAACACATAAAACTGAGTGTGGATGAATATCTCTATTTATAAACTACTTCGTGTAATTAGAATTTTGCTTTATTAGTATTAGAATTTAAAGATAACAATCTTAGCATGTTTTAAAACCGATGCTGACTTTACCTGGCTGGTGTGGCTTGGTTGGTTGGATAGTCGTCCTGTGTAGCACAAGGTTGTCAGTTTGATTGCTGGTGAGGGCACGCACCTAGGTTGTCAGTTCCATCCCGATTGGGTTGTTGGTTTCATCCCGATTGGGTTGTCGGTTTCATCTGGACTGGGGAGGCAACCGATCCATGTTTCTCTTACATCGATGTTTCTTTCTCCCTGGAGTCAATAAAAAATAAAAATAAAAATAATGCTGACTTTCTGAGTTAACACAATGATAAGGAAGTGTTTTTATATTCTAGAAAAGGTGCCATATGGGATTAAATACATAGTTTATATATGTTACATGTAAATATATAACACATATTTTATATGTAATGTAATATATACCTATATATAATATGGATCTATGTATATCTATATATCAATATACATGCATTCATGTATTTTTACTGTGTTCATTTTTTACATTCAGTTTCCACTGAATTACATTTCAGTTTATTTGTAAACTAAGACATGTACAACAAGAATTTGAGTTTTATTGCAGGTAATAGGTTCTTAGAGTCTATATTCTGAGAAAGAGAGTTTCCATACTACCTGAAATGAATGTGTTTTCCTTAAGGGAAACAATTATGGATACTGCATAGACATTTACTATTTCCTAGGAAATATTAGACTATACTACTCTAAACGCTCAATTTTCTTTTCTGTATATTGTAGATGCATCAGGAAAGAGGTACTATGTTTATGTTTTACAATTTCTCAGTTGGAAAATCTCAACCCATTTTATTTCTAGTTTTTAATTAATAGTGTTTACTTTCATGTACATTTTTAAAAGCTGTCTAGCCTAATATTGTTTGCCTGAGTTTGGGTAATAACAGGATTAGTTATACCAGCAGTTTATCTATAGAATCATCTGGAAAGGTAATTTGTATATTTTCTTTGCATTTATATACAATTAGGGAGATTAATATTCATGAAAAGAATGATTGACTGTTGGTTTTCCTGGTTTCTCTTTGAAGACCTCAGCCGTGCAGTTATCAGTGGTGCAGTTCTGAGATGCAGAATCAGAAAGTTACCTTGCATCCTCTGTAGTAGTCTGAGCATTTTGCATCTAGCCATGGGAAGCAGCCTTAAACCTCTAATCGAAATCAAAGGTTACACCACAGGGGTGCAATATCTCTAATTTGTCTTGGAATGATGCAGTAGCTTCACTTGACTGCTGTGATTAAATGTATTCTGCTTTATTTAGTTAATGAGAATAACACATCTTAACCCACAGAAGATACTCCGTTTTTATGGCCCCGCGACTCAGAGCAGATTAGCATCGTTATCAGGAAATAATACTCAGTAAATGAATGCATGTGAGTGGCAGCAGGCTAGGATCCCTACAAATCAAGTCACAAGAGAATATTCCTTAACCTTCAGCCTAGAACTTTCCCAAACACAGCAGGTGCTCAAGCGTGCATACCGGTACAATTAAATATGTACTGTGAAACTAAAGGACTACCTGAAATTCACGGGCAATGAAAAGAATCTGTCCTTGCCACTCAGCTGGAGATAAAATTAGTCAACATCCTGAAAAGATGCAAAGCCGATAGTGACAGATGCATTAACCCCTGTTTGCAGGGTTTCACAATCATTTTTGGACTTTTCTGCACTTGCAGTTCTCAGGTGGTGAGTCATATAAAAGAATGGCATCTTATTGCAATTTCGAAGCTGGTGTTTTCCATGGCATTAGGCTGAGGAGGAAAAAGTGTATGAAATATGGGTCCTAAGGTAATGTTGGTGGAATTTAGAGTTTTTTGCAGTGGAGTGTAGCTCAGTGGATAAGTGACCAAACTACAGCAGGTACCCTGTGGACCTGGTCCAGATTCTGGCGACATCATTTGTCATTTCTAGGACTTCGGGCAAATTACTCAAATTTTCCTTTAGACCTCTTATCTTTAAAATGAGCGTTGGTAAATACCATCGTCTTCGTGATTTGTGTGTGTGAATTTTTAATGAGCTGATGTATATAAAGTACCTGGCACATAGTAACAGGTCAATAAAGGTAGCTGGTGATGTGGCTTTAATGATTCAGTGTATTTATTATTAGTTATCCACCGGATGGATTACGTTTTTTTCCTTGCAACTCAATTGTCAGTTGACATCTCTGTCTTGTTTCCTGTCCACCTGATAGGAAATCATCAGATTGGATATGTCTAGAATTGTCATTGGGTCTGCTTATTCTCTGGATGGTGTGTCTGCAAAGGTTGAAACACTAAAAAGGTCTCTTCTGCTGAGCCACTTGCCTGTATATCTCCCAGCTCTATCCTGGGTGCACAATCTTATACTTTATCCTGGCCCTGTTTCCCTTCTCAGGGGTGCCTTACCAAGAATGCAATGCTTTCTTTTATTCCTAACTCCGTGGTTTTACATAAGAGAATTGGCATAGTCAGCGAGTAAGGGACACAGGGATGGCCAGGACCCAGAGGCTACAAACACAGATCAGGGGAGATTCCAAGAGAAGAAAGAAAGCTAGGCAGGGGCAGGTGAGCAATTGCTGAGGCAGAAACTCAGAAGGCGGTCAATACAGCCTCTAGCACATGAGGCAAAATCAGGGATGAAATAAAACAATGGATCAAAGTTAAGTATTCTGTACCAAGGCGTCCAGTAGCAGGTAATCAGAGAACCAGCCGTGGCTAGCTACCGCATTCAGGATTTTACTGGAGACTTTGAAAGGCATTGATGAGGCAACAGTGGGCTTTGGAGCAGTAATGCAAAGGTTACAATTAAGGTATCAAGCTGAGTTTCATTCATCCATCCAGTCATTCAAACCACCTCTGCTGATCACCTTCACAGCGGTGGCTGGGCACTGAAGAACCACAGAGTGCCGGAATTAAAGCAGCGAACAAGACAGACAACATCGCTCCTCTCTTTGTGGAACTTAATTCTAAAGACTTTGGTCAAAGTTCTCAGTCTTAGAAGTAGAAGTACATCAAGTACAGAGAGTGCAGCTGGTTCATCAATATGAAGGCGAGAGTGTAGTTTAAGCAATGGGATGCCGGGTCAGTAGCAATTTTTCCTTGGCTTCAGCTTATAAAGGAGCGGGGAACTTCACATTCCTTCTGTCAGGGGCCAACGGGGGCGCCGCGGTGAGCGATAAGTGAGGATGTGGGGACAGCATATTGAAGTGGCTTTTCTGGTAAGGTCAAGGAAAAACAGAGACAAGGAGGACGGTAGATCACAATAAAAAAAAACAACTATGTCCTTCTCTTTTATTTCCTTTATGAGATATGCTGGATTTCTCTCAAGTGCCTCTATACAACACCTACAGAAGAGCGATATTAGAAATATTCTGGAGAAGAATAACTTTTTAAATGTATTCATTTATAATACAAAAGAGGCCATTTTCTAACAACACACTTAATTTGTAAAAAGCTGGTAGCATATAACTCTAGAGGGGCGATTTTTAAAAGGGTGTTTCCATAATTAACATAAAAATGATTGAAATGATGCCAGCCAGCATCAGGGATTATGCTTTAGAAATGCACAAGAAGGAGGCAATAACCAGTGTCCAAATAAGAAATGACAATAATAGAAAATCCATATTTCATGTATTGTAAATTTAATAAATAAGTTTTAAAATGGCCATTTACTGGCAAAAATTGATTTTTGACATCAAACTTAAAGCGTGGTAAATGTAATATACTAACAGCTTTCTAAGCAGAATGATCCTCTCAGATTTACTCAGATCCCCCCAGTTCTCGCACCTGTATGAATGGCTGGGACCGTGTGGATGGGCTCACAGTGTAGCAGACTCAGCTAATTTATGTGCTAATTTTAGGACTGCACCATGGTGTTTTTTCTTGACAACGAGCATGTTTCTTAAAGCAGCCCTGGCTGGTGTGGCTTAGTGGATTGAGCACTGGCCTGTGAACCGAAAGGTTGCAGGTTCGATTCCCGGTCAGGGCACATGCCTGTGTTGCAGGCCAGGTCCCCAGTAGGGGGTGTGCAAGAGGCAATGGATTGATGTATCTCTCACACATAGATGCTTGTCTCCCTCTCTTTCTGCCTCCCTTCCCCTTTCTATAAAAATAAATAAATAAAGTCTTTTTAAAAAGACAGTATAAAGCAGAAAACCTGCAGGTAAGCAAAACACTTTGGAGCTTACATTAGAAGCCAAAAGGTTTGCCTGTTAAGAAAACTGCATACACACCTGCTTTTTGGTTTTGAGTTCAGCTCACTGGTTTGGATACTTTGGCGTGCAGGAGATAATGGTATAGAATTGAACATTCAACCATGTGTATAATAGTGATGACCTAGGGATTTTCCAAGCTCATTTTGACTGTATTTTACTTTTACTATTCATGCTGACTTTGAAAAATAACAACCGAGCAAGATACCATTCATTCAACTCTCTATGGATGGTATAAAAATGTTTTGCTTGATTCTTCCCTGGCTGGTGTGGCTCAGTGGATTGAGCGCCAGCCTGTGAACCAAAGGGTTGCTGGTTTGATTCCCAGTCAGGGCACAGGCCTGGGTTGTGGGCCAGGTCCCCAGTAGGGGGCGTGTGAGAGGCAACCGCACACTGATGTTTCTCTCTCTCTCTTTCTCCATTCCTTCCCCCTCACTAAAAATAAATACATGAAATCTTTTTAAAAATGTTTTTCTTGATTCTAATACAACTGAGTCTCATCTACAGAGAGAACACATTTATACATATGGCTGTCCAGATGCTTAAATGTCTCTGTGCTAATAATAGAATTATTAATGTATTCATATGATGAAAATAGTAAAAAATAATGCTGGGAAGTAATATAAAATTAGATGGCATTTAAAGGAATCCGAGAAATTCTTCTTACCCATTAAATTCAGACCCAAAGTCATTCTCTATTTCCCTTGTGTGAAATACAAGTTTGGATTTGGAATGGTGTGTCAGTTGGGGTCCAATTAACAGATGGAAGTCACTCCAGTTATATGAACAGAAGAGAATTTAACACAAAAAAATTGTGATTTAGGTATTGGAAAACAGAAAAAAGTAACAAGAGAACCGAGGTAGCAACTGCACAAAGTAGCTACCACTCCTGCCACTGAGAAAAGGTTGGAACTATTGAAACTTAGAAGCATGGATTTTACTGAGCTTGAACTCAGCCATCCAGGGACGAGGCCCTGATTGGCTGGTGCTGGCGTCTCTGATAGCAGTAGGGGCCCAATAGGGCTGAGGCCCAGACCTTTGTTAGCCAGTGGGTGCTGGTATTTCTATGGCAGGGGTGCACTGAAGCTGATTCTTTAAGTGTTGACAAAAGAAAACCCCGAATGCAAGCTGGATTCAACAGCTGTTACTAAAAAAGTGTGCTGCTATAGGCATGAGGAAGCACATCTGAGGTAGTGCTAATGGGAACAGGAAGTCCACAGGAAGCAAATAGGAGTGAGTGAGCCCTGTCTCCCACCTTCAGTCCTGCCGTCTCTCCATTGTGTTCACTGTTGCCAGATCCGAACAGGGAGTCAGACAACAAAATGGAAACATGGTTTGCGGAGTCTTAAGCCTCTGCATTAAAAGCAGAGTATAAGAGGCCAAGCCTTGTCTGGTGTGGGTGTCAGTGAATTGAGCACTGGACTGAGAACAAAAGGGTCATCAGTTCGATTCCCAGTCAGGGCACATGCTGGGGTTGTTAGCCAGGTCCCAAAGAGGGAGCGCCTGAGAGGCAACTACACATCGATCTTTCTTTCCCTCTCCTTCTCCCACCCTTCCCCTCTCTCTAAAAATAAATAAATAAAATCTTAAAAAATATAAAAAGAGGATGAGTGGCTGTGAACCTGAGGGAAAAAAATCACTGAATAATTGACATCAAGGGTAATATTTCTCTGCTAAGAAGTTTGGAAAAGAAAGTAGTCATGAAGGTACTACTAAATTAGGGATTATTAAATGACTGGTAATAATTAAAATCTTTCCACTAAATTCCAAGAATTAAAGCATGAATAAGCACCGTGTTTAAGGTAAAGCGATAGGAAGGCATCTCACTTTTCCATTGCGGAGTGATTTTCCTTACACCTCCTTCACCTTTGCAATTGGTTACTTTGCCCTCTTGTCAAAGTGTTTTTCACAAATGTGACTTATGACCTAACAGGCAATAATTGGTGCCTTCTGTTGAGTATTTGGACATTGTAAAAGTGATATTATATAATATTTAACATTTCTGAGAGTGTGAAATCCATCCTGTCTAGTGATGATAAGGGATATTTATTTTTACAAGAGCAATGTTATAAATGTTGAACATCAAATTGTTTCAAAGATAGTATTGTCCTAACATTAAGTATACAACTTATTCACAAAAGGATTCAGACATAGTGACTATTCTCTCTCTCTCTCAAAAGAAAAAAAACCTTCAAAAGGCCCTAAGAACTATTTGGAATATTAACATTAAAATATTCTATAGCCAAGGTAAAGCCAATGAGATAAAATTCCTTTTGCTTCAATTTTATTATTTAGAACTAGCTTCAAAGAAGAAGAGTTTTAGTAAATGTGCGGGAAGCTTAATACGCTCTTTGAGCTCAAATAGTTCAAAGTCGTAGAGTGACCGTGGCATCCTCCATCTCTAGCTGTACTTATTCGACCATGTGTTGCTGAGTTCCTTAATGATTTCACCCTTGTACCATTTTGTATTCATAAGTCATTCATGCTAAGATCTTTAGCTTTTTTTTTCGGTGGGGGGGACAATTGCTTAGAATCATCAGATTTCGGGGTTGAAAGGATACTTAGTCCACTCAACCAAATTTAATTGGGAGTGTACTATGTACCTCCAGATCTTGAGTTAGAAGGTGACTCATTTGGATGGAGAAATAGATATGAAATGATGAATCACAAGACTAGGTAATAAGTGCTACCATGGGGGTCTGTACAGTGTGCCCTGGGGACAGAAGGACAGAAAGAGGAAGAGACTACCTTTGCTTGGCTGAGGATGAGGTGGAGAGAGAATGGATATTGACTTGGGCCTCGCAAATAAAAAGGTTTTGCATACCAACATGGTATGACAGGGCATTCACATCCAGATCTCTCCGAACACTTATCCAGCCCCTGTTATAAGCAGACAACCTATGAGAGGCTAAGAATGCGAAGCTGAAAAAGACATGTGTCTGCTGTGTTAGAGCTTTCAGCCTATTGGCTGGTAAGGCCAATGCTGGGTAGTAGGAAGTCATGAGTGAGTTGTGGTCAGGAACCAGCATGCAGTTTGTGATGACGGTAGTATAGATTTGGGGGCTTTGGCAATTGGCAAGCTGTTGAGGAGAAAGCGGGGAAGATAGACTGGGGATAGAATGTGGATGGACATTATATGCCACTCAGTTGAGATGAATGTGTTTTAAAAAAGAACAATATTTGAAAATGTCATTGGTGCCTTTTTAGAAGAAATACTCAGTGAAGTGGGATATAAATGGGGAGCATACGGGCGGGGAGGTCACCTAAGAGACCGATGTCTGTTCAAATGGCAGAAGAGGAATATGCCCCCACAAATGTAATGACTGTAGTGGGGCACACACATGAGCATCTTGACATTTTTTCTGCCTTTCTGTAGATGTGGAAATGAAGCCCCCCCCTAGGAATTCAATGACAAGATGACACAGCTATTCAATAGAGGGAATAGATGTAGGACTAAAGGTCTAGGTTTCCAGCTGAACCTTCTTCTTATGCTACCACACCACCTGCCTGCCCATCGAATTGGGAAACATCATCCCTATCAGGAATCGACCCACCAAAGAGAAAGCAAAAATGAAAACACTGAACTTCATCCAATCATAATTTTCTTTCCTAATAAATAAAGCATATCAATTTACAGTCCATGAAAAATATATTAGAGCCTCTTTAAATGAGCTGCGATTTAGTCACTTATTCAATAAATATTTGTTGAATGGACCGCTGTCAGCTGTTACTCATTGGTATCAATGAAGAGGAAGATTACTAATGGCAGTCTTTATATAGGGAGTCCATGTAAGGGGGAGCAAAGAAAGTGATCATTTTGGGGGCAGAGCAGCAGAGGTTGTCTAACTATTCGGGAAGCTCAAAGTGAAGCCAGTGAGTTACGAACCCAAACTGGAATGAAGGTCATATGCCCATATGTCAATGGGGACCTTTCCTCTCCTGATAATTCTTTCTTTGTCACCACAGTTTTCCCGAGGCCCAAGATGAATCTGCCACAGCCAGTATCATTAATGTATCTTATAGCTACCAGAATACCCCTCTGCTCTTAAAATTTTAACCAAGAGGAAGGTAACAGACTCAGTTACCCTGGCTGCAAGACATGTAGGGAGAATAGCGGTAAGCTATGCAGACATTACGGGACTTGATACCCACAGACAGTATGACATGAGGGGCAGATTTGGGAATTTATATCAAATATAAATGTTGCAGATGTATCCTGCGTTTGCCACACCACTTTTCTCTCAATATTAAAGGTGAAAAGTAGCATTTGATATTTAATTATTTAAAAAGCAATTAGATTCTGTCATCTCACTGAACCATTGGTACGATAAGTCACAATTTCATTAGAGATTTCCTAAAGTAATGAATAGAGGGATACTCATGTTTGTTTTGTGACCCATGCCTAGGAAAACCACACTATGATGCCATATTATTTCAGTAATTTAGGTCTAAATGAACTATAATCTGAATAAAAATTTCCATAGAGCTGTAGTTGTGCACCCTAACATTTTTGAAGTTATATATTCATTTAATCCTTTTAACCTGACGTTATTAAGTACATAATACAATAAATCCAGTGATTAAATCCTATTAGGAAATGATTTATTTCTTGATCATTGTTAATGTAATACTAGTAAATACGCTATTAAATTCAAATGTCTAATTAATTTGAACCCAAACTTACTTTAATTAGCTCACATTCATTAAGTATCTTACTTAAATTGTGGGCAGGTACTGGTAGTTATTTTTATAAACACACTTTCACCAATCATATAAAATACACCCTACATTTATCACATGGGAAAACATCATTTTGGAAGTTTTTATTCCTTTAGGAAAATTTGCTTCCCTATCAAAATCTTTCCCTTCTCTGGTCAGTGTGGATGAAAGTGAGGCCAGAGAAGGAGTTGGTGAGTTTAGGGGTAACTTCAAATATCGGACAATGGGAAGAACGTTATTGCTTATTTACTGGTTCACACAGGTGGCAGGAGGCGAGTGGGTGATGTGTCACCGTGGCAGCATTTGGAAACACGTAAAGGAATTTTATTTTGGTTGTCACAGTGATTGGCTGAGAGGAAATGCTATGTATATCCAGCAAGGAGAGCTAGGTGTATTAAATACCCTGCCATACAAAATACAGTTCTGCCTAATAATGTCTCATGCAAAATTCTAGTATTGACCCAGGGAGAAATGCTGAGCTACTCAGAGAAGCAGAAGAGATATGTCATGGAATTCGGGTCTCTCTCCCCAATAGATATTCTTTTTCTCTATCCTCAGATAATACCCAGAAGGTATTAACCGAAGTAAACAGTAGTAAAGTATGGTGAAGAATGAACTCAAACAAGAGATGACGGGCAGAAAGTAGTACAGCTGGGAGCTAAACAGTGGAAGGTGGATGACGGGTCCCGAAGAGGAGCTGGACTATAAGTGTGAGAACAGAGAAGGGAAAGTGGCTGCCTTCAGAAACGCCCATGTCCGCGTGCTCTACCCCATGGCTGTATATCTGATGCGTTCGGGTAGAAGTCTGACGCCCTCCCTACTAGAGTTAGGGGAATGCCTCCATTTCAAGTTGGCTTTGCCTCAGGCCCATCTGGGGATGAGGATTTGAACTCAGGTGATTTATTAAGGAACTATTCTCAGGGATGACAGATAAATGAGTGTGAGAAGTAGAACAGGAAGAGGGGGGAAGCCACTCGAGGGGCAACGCAGGCACCGTTCCAGCCTGGCCTCCAGCGGGCTTCAGAGCTCGTTTCAACATGCAGCAGAGGGGCCAGAATTCTGTGTGCCTAAGTGAGTCAGTCATTGGTTTAAGACTACCCGGAGGTGGCAAACACCAAGGCACTGCCAGTTTTCTGGTCTTTGGGGACAGATCAGCTTTAAGACAGCCGTGCAGAGAGATACAGGTGCAGACGCTGGAGAAGCCAAGCCCTCATGGGGCAGGGGACACAGAAATGTGAATGGACTCGGTCAACCTCAGTGGACTGGAATGGAGCAGCTAGGATTTTTTGCTATAACCTTCCTACTGCTAATTTTCACAAGATTAAATCACAGCCAACAAAGTGGAGGCCTTTATAGGATTACCTGATTTGAAAATATCTGTAATGGCGTTACACCTACAGTTAAAAGGGAAAAAAATATTTCCTTATGTAAACAGAACAGGTTTAGAAGCATGTTATTCAGGATGCTGTTTGTTCAGATGGTACTGCACTTCTTAATTTTAAATTTGTATACGGCCAAGTAGTTTTCCAAGGAGGCCATTTAATTGCATGTGCCAGATGGGTTCTAAATGGCAACCACAGGGCTGTCAGGCAAGGGATCTTTTACATTTTCAGTTGCTCTCAGTCAGACATATCCATCCATTTGAATGTCCCAAACTGGGGATATCAGAAGTGTAGTTGAGTTGAGTGTAGTTTTTACTGCTGTGTCTCCTCTTACATCTGGCTGTAGGAATCTCCAAAGACTGATTTTGTAGCGGAACAATTGCTGGAGGGAAAAGGGAGGCTGTGATTGCCAGATCTCAGCATTATCCTCTGGCGCCCCCTGTATTTCTCCGAGTTGAAGCTTTGCGGCATTTCTGTGTGTCTTCATTATTTGGTTTTGATTGGCAGGGTTATTGATTGTGAACCTTTTTGACAGAAACTGCCTTTTCTCTTGAAGTTTAAATGTACCTGGAGGCTACTAAGAGATACTTGTGTTCAATGAAAACATCGAAGTAATAAGCGTAAGTGGTTGCCATGTGTCCCACTTGGTACACATTAGTCTCCCTCACGGTACAACTCAGTCAAAAAAAGCGGAATACAACTACTGTGCAGCAGCTTCAAATCCAAGAAATGTGTATCGAGCATTCATTATATACTACATACAGTGGTGGCTGTAGTAGGGGCTAAAAAATTAAAATAACTCTTTTTTTTGCCAGTCAGGGGTTCATAATATAGTCGGGATGCACACACTCTCATACACACACTTTAATTCAAATCAGATACCGACCATTCCTAAATCAAAGACGTGAGCGGATGACTGAGGGGACACAGCAGCAGGGGGAATAGACTTTTTTTCTAGAGTTAGTGGTAGCAAGTGGGCGTTGAGGGAGAATGGACTGAAACAGAACTTTGAGGAAGATCGTTGGGTGGCAGGGAGGAAGGAGCCTGAAGATAGAGCACAAAAATGGCATCTGCAGGTAACAGGTAGGCCAGTCTGGTCGGAATAATGGTGAGCAGGGTTTAGGCAGATGACTCTGGTTGTGCCGTATGGACCGACTTGAACAGTGATCAGGGTTTGGGACTTATAGGTAAGAAGACCATTTCAGAGTTGATTATATTTGACATTTTGGAGCCACAGTCAGGAGGAATTAACACTGGTGCAATTCAAGAACGAAAGAATGAGCCGAAAATCACTCATGTGTCATAACTGGAATACCTAGAGGATGGTTGTTTCAGTGGCTGAGACTGGAAAGAGAGACAAGGAGCAGGTCAATGAGAGAGAGGTGAGGAGTTGTATTCGGGATCTATTGGGCGTGAGCTGTTAACGAGATGCGCAGGTACAGATTTCCAATCATCTCTGGCACGTGTATGTCTGCGTCTGAGGAGGGAGATCAGCGATAGCTGTGGCACTGACAGAGGAGCACAGGCAAAATGCCAAGATGGAAGATAATAAACTTGGAGTCAGCCAAATGGAGTTTCAGTCGTCTCGGCAGGTGAGATGACAAGAGGAGATGGCACACCGTTAAAAGAAACATGCAGCCAGAACCAAATGTTGAGAAAAGTTTATATTTATACTAGGGTCAGACAAAGGGAATCCTACACAGACGTGTTCAGGAAAGCAGTGGGAAACTGTAAAGGGGTGTCGTCCCAGAAGCAGCAAAAGGGACATGGTTTTCAAGAAGCAGGTGACCACATTGGTCAAGGGAAGTGATGAATAATGATTACATTTGGGACTGAGGAAAAGCCACTTGATTTTCTGATGTTGATAAGTTCTAAAAGAACTATTTCAGTGAAGTAGTCGATCATAACCTGTCCGTCCATCCGTCCATCCATCCATCCATCCATCCATCCACCCACCCATCCACCAGTTATTAAATCTTTCTTTGGTGTTTACACCTAGGCCCATCACTGGATTAAAGCGAGAGTAGAAGTGCATAAACAGGCAGAGATAACCAAACATTTCTCTTACCTTAGGAGGAGGAAAGGGAGCCCAGCAAATGGGCATGGAAACACTTTGTAGGGAGTTTCCCATAAGCAAGTTAAAAGCATCCCGATGTTTCGGCAGTGTGGACTGGAAGAAAGGGAGGAGGAGCAGACCAGGTGAGTCAGGGCCTGGGGAAATGCAGCCGTGGCTAAGAGGAGATGGAGTGTTGGCAGACACAGTCACCTGTTAAATAGAAACACAAGCAAGAGTAAGTTGGGAAGCTGGAGAACAGTTCATGAGGAGAGGCCAATATTAGCATCTTAGTTAAGAGGACCATGTGTCAGGACAGTGTCCTTATTGCAGAGGGATCCTAGAGGGCTTTTCTGGCTTTCCATTGCTATGCACAACAACAAATTCCTCCAAATTTAGTGGCTTCAAAGACCACTAAAGAAGATTTTGTGGATCAGAAATCCAGCTCATTGATTCTTCTGTTCTATGCGGTGTCCATTGATAGCAGTTGGCTGTGTTCGGCTAGTGGATGCCCTGACCTGGAGGGTCCACAATGGCCTCACGCACACGTGTAATACCTTTGTAGGGGTGGCTGAAAGACTGACTTCAGGAGGGACTGTCAACTAGAGCACTAATGCATAGCTTTTCTGGGGTGTTCGCTTTCATACATGGCAGCTTAGGGCTCTCAGAGAGAGCATTCCAAAAAACCCGGTGAGAAGTGAGGGGTGGTTTCAATGACCTCACCTTGGAAGACCCAGCATTTCACATTTGTTGCAGTCTACTCATCAGGCAAGTCACCAAGTTCAGGCAAGTCACCAAGTCCCGCCAGGTTTCAAGGAGAGGAGACGCAGAAACTGCCTCTTGATGGAAGAAGTATCAGAGAATTTGGTGACCATCTCTAGTCCATCACAACCGTTGCGAATAATGTCCTCCTCCTATGATGCTATCATAGTCCCCTCAGGTATTAAGACATCAGTATTTTGCAGGAGGAGAGAGTGTCAGTGGCTCTAGCTGTGCAGGGCAGAAGAGGGAAGGACCTAACACAAATAAGCCAGGAGAGAAGGAAGAGTTGCAGGTTCCAGAAGAGAAGAGATACAGCTTGGCGGGGTTATGATTGATGCCAGAGATTTCAAGGCTCCGGCTGAGCATCGGTCCCTCCATGCTTTCGAAGTCCAAATTTTGTATCAAGCGAGAACAGCAGAAAACAACTTCCTCCAAGTGTCTTGGTTTTGCTCCCAGCAAAAACAAACTCGGCTGTAATGTCATGCCCCAAGCAATGGGTGGAGGATGGTTGAAGAAAAAGACATATACAAAGTTTATCTTCTCCTTGGTGAAAGAGTGTCTGAAGATACTTTCTGTCAAGTCTTTGTTCTTAATTTGAAAGTGGGCTGTGGAAGCTGTTAGACGTGGAGAATACACTAAGGCCTTGGACCTCCAGTTGTGCACTATAGTCCGGCAGTGTCAGATTTCAGGCCCCACCCCAGACCTAGACTCAATCAGACGCTGCATTTTAACAACATTCTCAGAGGTTTTCTGTGCAAATGAATGTTGAGAAGCTCAGGTCTAAGGGATATTTGATTATTCACCTCATCACAACAGACTCAGGAGATGTCCTTGGAATTCCATTCATTTGCCTTATAGCACCTCCAAAATTTTTGTATTAGATAGTATCATTTATTAAGAAATAGTATACATAGTATCACTTAGCATATTAATAAACAGAATAGATAGTATCATTGTATTAATTCCAGTTTGGCAAAGGCCTCAATGATATATTCATTTCGTATGTAAGATCAGTAAAAACATATTCAATAATGTGCCTTGTTGATAAATAATTATGCTTTCTACCAATACTCTTTCCCGAGTCATGTTGAAAGGATGAAGTCTCTGGGATATTAACAGGTACTACATACAAAAGAGTTTCATGGTCACCTCTTTTTGGAAATATTAATCATTGTGTTGGTTGTACTACTTAAGAAGATATTTTTATAATACGGAATCTCAAAGAAAGTCTAGAATTTTCAGCATGGCTCATGGTTCAGCCTGGGTCAGCTGGCTCTAAGGGAATACTGTAGACTGGGTGGCTTATAAATGACAGAAATCCATTTCTCACAGTTATAGAAGCTGGAAGTCCAAGGTCAGGCTGTACACAGATTTGGTGTCTGGTGAGGGCCCACTTCCTGGTTCTAGATGGCTCTCTTATCGCTGTGCCTGCACATGTTGAAAGTGTGAGAGATCTTTGGGGGGTCTCATTTATAAGGGCAATAACCCCATTCCTGAGGGTTCCTAGGGACCTCGTCTCCCAATACCAACACATTGAAGATTAGGATTTGAACATGTGACTCTTGGGGGCGACGCAAACATTCAGTCCATAACACGAAAATATTCCTAAATTATTTGAATGCTGAGCAAATGTTTTAAACATAGGATATCTCAGGCTAATTCTCCATGGAACAGGCCTTTCAAAAACACTTCCCTAAGTGACACAAACCATTGTGTTTGCATTGTTTTCTGGCTAGCAGAGAGGGCATAGCTAGGTCTGGAGACTAATTCCTATACCTTTCTTCTTCAGCCAGGGGATTTCCATATAAACCTATTCTCTCTGACTTTTTATTTTCTGATTGCATTACCATCACGGGTTACGTTTTGGGTCCTACATACTTGCTTTTCATTGGAAGGACCTCAAATCTATTGCAAGTCTGGGAAGTCACACACCACAACTAAATACAATACAATGATAACAGCAACCACAGTAAAAGAGCTGACATTGTTTAGTACTAACTGTATACTGGGTTCTATGCTAAGATCTTTATGTGGGTGATTAGCTCCACATGATAACCTTGTGAGGTATGCACACTTATCCCCATTTTTGAGATGGGCGACTTGGGGATGGATAAAATTAGGTGACTTTGTCAAGTTTATGGCTCTAGTAAGTAAGGGAGCTCACACATCAGTGTCATATATTGACCTCCGTCCTCGGTTGCAGACCAAGATTTGAATGCAGGCTGATCGACTCAGCCCCACTCTTAGCATTCTCTCTACAGTATCACCAAAGAAAGGCTCTAGGGCACGAGTGTTTTTCCAACTTTGAAGTTCTGTGCTTTCAAGTGTAGATCATAACACCTGGTGGGTTTATACATTTAGCAAGTTTTAAAGCAATCACTTTTAAGGCCTTCGAATAACATTTGTTCTCGATTTCCAAACTAATGTGCCACTTTAAGTATTTCACATAAGCACTCATAAATTCAATAAATGGCTCTTTTCTTTGTAGGAAGTGCATTTCAATTGTTTGATAAAACTTCTGAAGTGATCTTGGGAAGTTGAAGACAAATTGCCTACAACAGAGCTACCCTATGAAACCCACTTTCACATTCATACTACAAAAGCCCATTCGTTCTCCATCAGTGAAAAACGGGAAAACACTCAAAGGTGGAGAGAATCGGAAGTGATTTCTAACCTTTCTCGTGCCATGTGTCACTTAAGAAATCTGGTGAACCTTGTATTCCCCTTCCTCAAATACTCTTTTAAAAGATGTAACAGGAAGTGCATAAAGTTACAAAGAAAACCAACTATATTGAAATACATTATCAAAATAGTAAGTAAATTTGTGGGATACCAACACTTAATGATTCTTTTTAATGCATTCATTACCAAGATGTAGAAGCAGGTTTATGGCCATGGTCATTTTCAAACAGTGATGAGTGTAAGCAATATATAGATAGAGACATTTGCAATAAGTTCCATGTGATATAAAAAAGTGATTATAAATTCTGACAAAATCTCAGGTATTACTACTGTTTAATTTCCTAAAATCATAAACAAAGAAAATGATTTTAAAAATGTTAGGTATTACAGACAATGAAGATGAACTTTTTCCCCCCGTATCCAAGTTCACCGAGTGCCTGAATCCATGAACTTCCTGCCCATGGCCCTGTGGTCCTTAGGCTGAGAACCGCTCAGAGATCAGTGCTAGGGCAAAGCTCCTTTCCTTTTATTCAATAACAACTGTACAACATGCTATGCTTTCATTCCTCCCTCTAGTCTTCAGAAGCCTAAGGATAATGTTCGCTAATTGGTAGTAACTATTTTTAGCTTATATTGTGTTACTATGTTTGTGTCTTTCCTCTCAGACTCCTTTAGATTCTAGACACAGGAGAGGAGAAAGTGAGTCCAGAGAATGTCCTTAGAGAAAAATCACTTTAACCTACTCATTTTCATAAGGAGTGAATGCTCAGCCAGACGCCTTGATGTGCTCACGGTTACACCATCAGAGGAAGAACTGGGCCTAGAATACAGTTTCCCCAAATGTAGTCCACTTTACGCCTGCATCCAAATCAGCCGGCAGTGTGCATTTTTAACAGGCTCATCCAGGCAGTTCTGATATACACTAAAGTCTCAGAAACAGAAGCCTGAGTCCTAAAGGCCTGGTTTCAGAAGTTCTTTCCCACTGAAGCATACTGCCCACTGAATATCTAGCAATGAGGAGGGAAGAGAATGAATCAGAATCACAGAGAGGCTAGTAGCCAGTGGTCTCAAGAGTGCATGCTTAGGGATCCGTTTTTAAAAGGAGGCGGGGTGCTCATTCCCATGAAATTAGAAGGAAGCAGGAAAGATTACCTAGTGGAATGTCATGCGCTCTGAGGCTCTAGCAAGCAGGGTTATGCATCCAACCATGTCAGCACTTATGCGGGAATCAGAAAGGAAACTAGAAGGAGTGAGAGCCTGGATGAGATCAAGACTGATAACTGATAAGGTGCATGTGATGAACAATTGAGGGAGAGAGGGGGATTCCACCGGTGGGGAGTGCATAGCTACCACTAAGGTAAGAGTTTCAAAGGAGTGGGCTGAAGCTGATGAGTCTCCCCTGTTTTCCCCCTTACCCTCCTTCATTTCTTCTCACAACAACCAGCTAGATCTTTACAAAAGGTCAATTAGACCACGCCCCCTCCTCTACGTAAAAGTCATCGAAGCCTATCCATTGCATTTAGAAAAATGTCTATACCACGACTTACGCCTTTTTCCTCTTCGGTCGCGAGCTTCCTTTAACACCGCTCTTCCTGTCTCCTCTTGTGTTTTCTCCTCCTTCTATCTTAATTCTGTTCCCATCTCCCTTCTTCAAGAGTCTGGCTCTATATTATGTTTTGTTCAATTTTTTTTTCAATTACAGTGTACATTTAATATTGTTCCGTATAAGTTTCGGGTGAGCAGGATAGTGGGTAGACAATCATGTATATTACAAAATGTGCCCCCTTGATATTTCCAGGACCCTCCTGGCCCCATACGTAGTTATTACAATATTATTGACTATATTCCCCTTGCTGTGCTTTCTAGCCCAATGACTGTTCTGTAACTACCGATCTGGACTTCTTAATCCCTTCACCTTTTACAGCCAGTCCCCCAGTCCCCCTCCCCTCTGGCAACCATCAGTCTGTTCTCTGGACCTATGAGTCTGTTTCTGTGTCATCTGTCAGATATTACCTTGAATGTCTCCTCCTCGGACAAGGCTGATCTATGGAGCATGGCCCTGTAATTGTCCTTCAGATAACTCCATGTTGGGCTTCGAATTTCAAAAGCGATAAGCCTATATTTTTATGTTTATTCATTTGTGTACTTTTTTTGTTGTTCATCTCTCTGGGGAGGCAGCTGTGGAAATGTGATTTAGAGAAACTAGATCACCATCCAGCTAAACCTCATGTGATGTCCAATTGTAGGTACTCAAGAGGTATTTGTTGAATTTTAAAATGGGGAGAGAAGGCTCCAGAAGAGCAGACTGTAGTTAGAGGGAGTACTGTACTGTTTGTGATCCATGAGGTAGAATAATTCAAGGTAATTTAAGGTGGAGGAGTGGTCACGAACCAGCCATGTGCATAGGTGCAAAGTGGTGATCAGAGCCATTGGAACTTAGCATGTCACACAGCTGTGAGGTGAAGGCATTCATTATTATAATGGTCCACAGCATGCTGGTCATGGTGGCATGTCAGTCTCTAAGTTTCAGGCATAAGTCAGCCTCACTTGGAGTCTTCTGCTGATGCAATTAATCGATGCTGTGTGTTCTTGCCTGCTGGCCCCTATGCCCAGATCCCAACAGAGATAATCGGGGTCCTATCAAGCTCTCACTTACCATGTTCTTTTCAGTGTTATTTTCATGCCCATTTCTGAATGCCCAAAGTGCCCATCCCTTCAGTCTCACCTGCACGGACACCTGACTGACTCTTGCATTGCCTATCCTGCTGCAATGCTGCTGTAGAGATGGAGGTGGGGGGGGTCCCAAGGTGCCTTCAACTTCATGGGCCATCTCCTAACCAGCCAGACACAGGTTTTCTCAGCTCTTAGGAGCCTCCTCAACACACCTAGGGGTTCTGGGACTCGATCTCAGAGTGGGAGTGGGGTGATGCAGTCCCTTCTCAGAAACTCACAGTAACCACTATTTATTTCACCATAAGCCATTTCAGTCCTCTCCTTTTCCCAGCTGCTAAACTGTATCTCATTTGGGATGAGGCAGACTGTTTCTACATCATCATGCAGTTTTTCCAACTCTTTTTAAGGGACAGATAGATGTCATTGGTACTTAGCATACTGAAAATTTTGCAATGTACAGCTCTGGTATTTGCCCAAGTTTTCACATGTGACTTAGAAACACAATATCAAAGCTCTCGTGTCTTATTCTTTGCATTTTCATGATAACAAACTTGTATTTAAGGAAGTATACATACACAGGTTCCAAGAATATGGGGAAGCACCTTAGTCTGTTGATGCTGCTGTAACAAAATACTAGAGGACAGGTGGTTTACACACATCAGATATTGATTTCCTGCAGTTCTGGAGGTTGGAAGTCCAAGATCAGGCTGGCAGCGTGCTCAAGTTCTGAGTAAGGTCTTCTACTAGGTTGTAGACTGTCAACTTCTCGTTGTATCCCACGTAGGGTAATGGCACTAATCCCATTTGTGAGGGCTCCACCCTCATGACTAAGCACCTCCCAAAGGCCCTATCTCCCAATACCATCACCATTGGGATTTAGGATTTCAGCATATGAGGTTTAGGGGCACACACACATCTAAACCATAGCAAGCGGACGCGGCAGGAGGTGGCAAGCCTTTAACCTGTTATGATTGCAGGTAAATGAAAATGAAAATTAGTTTCCAAGTATGGAGATCTCATGATGGAGGAGCCGAGACTGAAGCATTATGGGCAACTGGTGAAACTCCTTTAGGGTTTCAGGAAACACTGCGGAAATAGTTAGGAGGTAGGCTGCTGGCGAGGTTGAGAGGAAAAATGGAGCAAGAGAGAAGGGAATTAAAACATGGGAAAACACTGTAGATTTGAGTAGGGTGGTTCTATCCAGGGCTCGGATTGAAGTTCAGAGCAAGGAAGCAAGGTGAAGAACATTTTAATAAGGGTAGGATATACTATGAAGAATCTTTAAAACATTGAACAAGTAAGAAAGCAAGCAAGCAAACAAAAACACACACACACAAAAAAAAAACCCAAAAACAAAAACAAAGGGAAACCTACTGGGGCTGGAATTCATCATTGATTACATTTGGATTCTGACTGGCAATTTTGTTCAGTGTGGTGCCATACACTGTCATAACAGTGTCATCCCAGGTGCATGCATTAGCTGTTGACAAGCTGTGCCTTTTTTTTTAATTTAATTTTATTCTAATTGTTCAACTACAGTTTTCTGCCTTTTACCCCCATCCCTCCTCACCTCCCTCCCATTTCCACCGCCCCCCTTGTTTTTGTCCATGTGTCCTTTATACGTGTTCCCGCAAACCCTTCCCCTTTGCCCCTGAAATTCCCTCCCTTCTCCCCTCTGGTTACTGTAAGCCTGTTTTCTATTTCAGTGTCTTTGGTTATGTCCGTTTTTTAAAGAATGTATTTATTTATTTTTAGAGAGAGAGGAAGGGAAAAAGAAAGAAAGGGAGAGAAACATCAATGTGTGGTTGCCCCTCACACTCCTCCTACTGGGGACCTGGCCCGCAACCCAGGCATGGGCCCTGACTGGGAATTGAACCAGTGACCCTTTGGTTCACAGGCCAGCACTCGATCCACTGAGCCACACCAGCCAATGCTACTAGTTTAAACATCAGAAGAAACCTTTTTTTAAAACTAAGCAATTAACATGAATATTTTTATTTTAAATTTAATTTTATGTTTAAACCTCCAACTCAGATCTTACAATCTGACTTCAATAAAAGATTGCCAATGCATCCCCAGTAATATTTACATTTGCGAGGCCAAAATATAGATCATTCAACCAGGCAAGTGAGCACTAACTTATTAAAAGTTAATAAGTATTTGGCATTTTTAAAAAATCTGGTAATTATTTTATTTTTAAATCAAGATAATTTCAGATTTCTTTTTTGCTTGGTAATATTTTGGGGTTGTTGCTATTTTCATTAAATAAAACATTTTACACAGCAATATTTTACAATTAGCAAATATTTGGTGTTGATAAAGATGAATTATTGAATTAGACACATTTTCTAGTTATGTCATATTAGAAAATTCATGGTAAAAAACTTGTATTCAATCAGTTACATGAAAATAATTTGTGATATTAAAGTAATTTTCCCATTTTTTGAAATAAACAGGTACCTATTAAGATGTTCTAATTAATAGACCAGACAATGTATAATATTTCTCATGAGCTTTGTGAGGAAAAAAAAATGTCAAGCCTTTTTCACTTTGCTTATTATTCAGCTTAATTGATTTAAAAGTATAGTATTCTGGAAACACTCACTGAACATGACAGATTAATTCACAGAGAATTCTTTTTGATTCACTATTTTTGTTTTGAAAATGTCTGAATGATGAACCATTTGAAATTAGAGCTTATAATGAAGAAAATTAGATAAACATGGATTTTTATCTAAAGTGACAACAGAGTAAAAAAATCTAGCAAATAGGAGAACAAAAAGCCTACCTTTTCTTTTTTAACTTCTCATAAAATCCAAGTGAATGTCAAATCAAATGTTGATCAAATAATAATCTGTGTTGTATTTACAATATCTAACTACCAGAGAATAGTTAAGAAGTCACAATTCATTAAAGCTAGCTGAGAATGGAAAAATTATAGGAATTTGTTAATTTGGTATTTTTGCACGATGGAATTGGAAGAGTTGTGTGGAGTGTATTGACTATGCATGTCAGCCAATGAGTATATCTTTTCCAGATAATTCATTGAGTCAAATATCTAGCAACAGTGGCTTTTTTCCCATATTCAGTTTCAGAAGTAAAATAACACTTTATATCCTGAAGTACTTTTTTAACAGAGAATTTCAAGAGCTCTTTTAAAGATATTTCACAAATAATTCATGCATCTTTATAATACAGTTTCATTTTTCAGACATATTTGTCCTGTGTAGAAACAAACATTCATCTATAGACATGTATCAATTAGCTATTGCTATGTAACAAAATAACTTGAAACTCATTAGATTAAATCGACAACCATTTGTTATTCTATCACGTCTTCAGACATGGCAAGGAAGTTCTTCACTCTCTACTGGGATTAATTATGTGTCTTTAGTTAGCTGTGTTTTGGCTAGGTACTTTATCCGATCCTTGGCATCTGATCCTTACCTTCCTGCTTTCATTCTCTTTCTCTTTTTGTAACTACCTATTAATTTCCTATTCATACTTGTTAGCCCCTGTGGGATGATGTCATCTGGGACTCCTGAGACAAGTTGGCTTTGCTTCATATGTCTCATTTTTCAGCTATCTGTTTCAGGCATAGTCTTTTGGTACAGCTCGAGGCATAAACAAGAGAGCACCAGTGTTCAAGGCCTCATGAGGCCTTCATTTAGAAGTGGACCACCATCATTTCCACTGCACTGTATTAGCCAGAGCAAGGCAATGGCCAATCCACATTCCAGAAACAGGGAAATAGACACCACTCCTTCTTGAAAAGAACAGCAAGGTACCATTTCAAAGGGGATGACTTCAGGAAAGAATGAAATATTTGGCCCAGTTTCATGGTTAACTTGCCATAGATGGTGATCTCCACTTTCACAAAAACAGGTGCAGATGGAAAAGTACATAACTACTTAGGATTTTACAGAGCTCATATTGACAATTTAGGGCAGATGCTTTTAGCCAGGTAATATTTTCAGGTAAGAATAGTTCTCTCAAATTTTTAAGGCATGTCTATTAGCACTCTGGCTGGTGTGACTCAGTGCGCTGAGCACTGACCTATTAACCAAAGGGTCGCCAGTTCGATTCCCAGTCGGGACACATAGCTGGGTTGTGGGCCAGGTCCCCAGTAGGGGGCATTCAAGAGGCAACCACACATTGATGTTTCTGTCTCTGTGTTTCTCCCTGCATTCCCTTGTCTCTAAAAATAAATAAATAAAATCTTAAAAAAAAAAAAAAGGACTTGACCATTAGCTTCTAAACCATGTCAATATTGGTCTTTCCTAAACAATATTCGCTACCTTAAATCTTAATATTTAGATTATCCATCTAAATATTAGTGTGAAATATATGATAAAAACTTCAAAATTAGATACCATGTTCAAAGGAATGAAAATAAGGCCATTCGATACTTGCCCAACTGCTCTCAAATCTCATCATCTCCACCCCTCCACGTACCCTCTGCTCCAAGAACTCACTTATCACCGTTTCTTGACCAGTCCCTGCTAATTCATTTATCCGATGCTCAGCATCTGAAGTGTCCCTCGGTTTGGCTTTCTCCTTCTCTTTGCACATCTAGCTGTTGATTTCCCACTCAACCTTATAAATTCAGTGTTCGGATTTATGCTTCTGATTCTCTCCCAAGAGAAGGTGACACCTCTGTCATTTGTATTGACACCACGCTTACATCACCACTATTGACAAGATTATAACACAATGTTATAATTATACTGGCTTAAATGCATAACTCTTTTCTAGACTGTGGCTAAAGCTGTGAAAACAATGGCAATATCTTTTTTTTTTAATCTTTTATCTCCCTAGTTATTCCCAAAGCCTGGCACAATGTAAAACAGTGGAATAGTATCTATTAAATTTAGTTGAATAACGTCACTCACCCCTCCCTTTGACATGTGAGGAAAGTAAGCAAATTACTAAATAATGTATCCAAGTTCTCACCTTTGGGAGAAGGTAGAACTGCAGTTAAATACAGGCCTGTTTGGCCCCAGGTACCATAGTCTTTAACGTGGATCTCTAGTGGAGGACTTTCCAATAAGTACCTGGCATGTTTCAGTGGATGTCTCAAGAAATAATGTGTGAATAAAACTTTTCCTTATGTCTACTGCTATCTCCTTTAATCCTCTTCAACTTCGAGGATTCTCTTTGTTGTATTTTGATTTATAGGCTGCAAGGTGTTGCTTTTGTATTTTAATCTAATTAACATTAAAAAGTCAGATTTTCCATATATCTTAGAGTGGGTTCTGCAGCTTACAAATGTGTTTTGGTCTGTAGAGCAATATTTAGTAGATTTGTTGGGAAATTCACTGCCTGGCATACCGGATTCCCGAAAGCGTTAACAGACTCTCCAAAAAGAGTGACATAGCCACGGAAATGTAGGGCATTGAACAATTTCCCTAATGTGTACATGTAGAATTTTCACTGTGGCATTATCCTTCAGTTACTAATTCAACTTACAATTAGAAGCAATTTTGTTTGTAGGCTATATAACTGTGGCTGACCTTCAGAAACCTAAGGGGAAAGAAAAAGAATAAATTTGTGAAATCACCCTTATTGTATTGAAAGACATTTTGAAAATGCAGAAATAAAACTTACTGAACACTGACCCTGAATGGCATTATGGCTGAAGAAGCCCAGCTCAAACAGGAGTGGCAAACTATAGGATAATGAAGAAGTCCGGAAAAAATAAGTCTGTAAATTGACTGCTTAAGTTTCAATTCCCATCTACCACTTACTTGCTGTGTGAACTTAGTCAAGTTCGTTCTCTGCTCCGTGCCTCAGTTTTATCATTGGTACAATGGGAATGATTTTCATTCATTGCGAGGATTAATTAAAATAAGCCATCTACAGTACACAGAATTTGGGGCTCATATAAACGAAACACTCAATTACTCATGGCTTCTAAAAGATATGAGGTTGACTCAGATGACATTGCCAGTATTTGACCATAATGGGCAACAGAGTCAAAAGTTGCATATGTTTCAAACTATGAAAAGAAAATAGAGGTATAGTGGGGACAGAAGCTCTTGTTTAAATACTCTTTCCTGTGTGACTTTGGTCCTTTCTGTGTGGTTCCTGCTCCCGTGATTTGGCACTGCCGATGAGCAGACCCTCCTCTGGAATGAGACATAATGAGTAGTCCAAGGGTGACTTCCTGCTGGAGAGGGGCAGGCAATGATGAAGAAGAGGCTACGTATTGTCACACCATTGTCCACACGCAATTGCACTGCAGCATGATGGAGAAATTATGACAATGTTAATTTTGCAAATAAAATGTACACTTGTTCATTAAAGGCGTCTTCAGATGTCCTTGGTCCATAAGGTCCCCTCCTACTGGATCTGAACAAGCCTGAATAGTTCTTTCTCCCTCTGCATTTTGCCTGGAGCTACCGTATTTTTTGGACTGTAAGATGCACTCTTTGTCCCCCAAATTTGGAAGGAAAATAATGGTTGTTAATGCTGCTGTTGAGTTCTGTCTACATTTGCATTGGAAAATATTATGTTATTTATGTTGTTAAATCTTTTACTATGTTTCTTGCTTCAAAAATTTTTTTCCTGTTTTCATCCTCTAAAACCTATATGTGTTTTACGGTCCAAGAAATATGGGTAAGTGCTCATCTTTGGCATTCCTCTACCATTTTTTTTCTCTTTGCAGAATCAGAGTGTTTTTTTAGATGCTTTGAAACAAAGTGCTTTGTCTCACACACCATATACTGTGCTTTTTATGTCACAAAAGCCACTATCTGGGTAGAATATCCTCAACCTCCATTTCCATCCCAGGCTATATATCAACCTTATATCTTCTTCCCATGTGGGAATTGAACTTAAGTAAAATTGAACTTAATTTTCAAAATTTTAAATGTATGGGAGGGACCTGGCTGGTGTAGCTCAGTGGATTGAGCGTGGGCCTGCGAACCAAAGGATCATGGTTTGATTCCCAGTCAGGGCACATGCCTGGGTTGCAGGCCAGTTCCCAGCAGGGGACACACAAGAGGCAACCATACATTGATATTTCTCTCCCACTCTCCTTCCCTTCCCCTCTAAAGATTAATAAATAAAATTAAAAAAATTAATGTGGGGGTAAGTAAAGGTGATATGAGAGAATTCGCTGGAGTTATGGTTTGAAGGTTTACACACATTTTCAAGTAACTGTGAGTTGTATCAAGGTTACACCTAGAAATGCAATGTTGAAAATAACTTGCCATCCGTTTTCTTGCATTTGTTTCAGGATGCCTGGTAATTGAATTTGTACTGACCTATCTAATTTACAGATGAGAAAACTCAGGACTGGGTTAAGAATTCAATTTTCTTACAAAGCATGTTAAAGATAGACCTGAGCAGACAGGAAACCATGCTGACTTTTGGTTAAGCACACTTTACTTTGGGGTTTATAATAGCCCATTTACAGATAATGACTTGAATTCCATTAACTATTGTTGTGGCTCCCGTTGAAATTTCTAATGTGCAATCTGGTCGAATCTTTTCTCGTGTCCTTAATAGTACAACACACACATTGGATTCCAGTGATTGTGTTTTAGAAAGAGTGAGTTGGCAAATAACATTTTAATCCAGAGAGGTTGTAAAACTTTTATGTTACCTTCCTTAGCTCTTGAGTACTTCTTAGCTCCAAGGGATAACTTGGATTTCTCTTCATTGTCTCTGTAGGCCAGATTTTAGTTATGTTCCTGGCATACGAAAGTCTCTAAAAGTATTTGATGCGGAGGAGTAAAGAATAATATATGTTAATTTTCACCTGTTAAAGCCCATGAAGCATTCTAGTACTTCGATATCCTATTATGGAAGAGAAAGTGTCCTGATGATCCATTTGGCTCTTTGAAATGCTATTATACCTGAGATAGCAGTAATTGAGGAGGCCTGGGAAGGAACTCTTGGGCCTTCATTTATTTCCTGGCGTGGGCATCCATGACATTGATCCCTTGGATTACAGAGAGTCTATTTTCCTGTCTAGGGTTGTTGAATGTTTTCGGTTTATCCCTGTGGGTCCATTCCTTGCCTTTCTCCTCCCTGAGAGGCTGATCTCTGTGGATGCTATCAGAAGAATTGTTGCCCTCTGGCTTCCAGTTGGATTTGGCTAATGGGAGCATTTACAAGAGATCCAAGGGAAGGAGGGGAGAAAGAGGAGAGCATGCATCCACTGTGTTCATCCCCCAATACCAAAGCTCCTCTCTGTTGATGCGCTGAGCTCTTTCTTTGTTCAGGGACCAGTCAGACTGCTCTTTCTCCTCATTCCTCTTAGTCTAAGAGGGATAGCAGCATTTCTCTCTTACCACTTGTGATTTCTTTATACTATGCCTTCGCCTTTGTAAATTGTCCCTTATTAAACTCTCCTCAGGTTACCCAAGTCCTGCTAGGACCCTAGGACCCTCAAGGGAGAGAGTTCTTTCTACCTCGAGGTGATGGCATTGAACAAGGAAGAAGGAGAGAATGGAACTAGAGTTTAAGGAGCATTTTCTATGCCAGATAACATGTGGGACACCTTATATCTATTAGTCAGTTTAATGCCCATGTTAGTACTTTGATGTTAATCCCCCTGTTATTCTGGGGCCAAATTTACAAGGAGAACTGGGGAAAATATGGATAATTTGGTTTAAAAATTTGGAATAAATTCATGTTGGCTAACACTGAGTGCATCTTAAAGAAAGTGCTATTGAAGTGTATGTAAATCTCAGCATACCACAAGTTAGGCAATAGAAAAATCTTCATTTTATAAATGAAAAAGATAAGGCACAGAGAGGTTAAGTGACTTGCTCAACATCACACAGCTGAAATAACTGAGCTGGGATTTGAGCCAGTTCCTTCTGGGTACAGAGGAAATATTCTTATTTACCGCATTATACCATTTCCCCTGGTTTTGTAAAATGTATTGCATCAATGCAGCACTGCCCCCCTCAATTCTCTCTATTCAAACCTGATGTCTTTCAGTCCTCAGTTTCCTAAAGTAAAATACGAAACCAGCACTGTTCTCCCATTTGTTAGAGACTCCTTTCAAGACAAACCAAATGACAAGTCAGTATAGTAGTCATCTTTGAAGGGCAGCACACAGAAGGAGGTATGAGAAAGCTCCTAGGATGCTACTAATATTGTCTTTCCCTGTCTGGTGTGGGTAATATAAACATGTTCAGTTTTTCTTTTGTCTTGTTCTTTTGATTATTTTAAGTTAAATCCTCTTTTGTTTTCTTGCCTTTTCATCTTCCATATCTACCATGCTTTGAACACTAAGATTATGTGTAATTTCTGTATATATCCTATATCTACATAATATTCTCTTGTAGAATACGTTTTACAACCCATACTTTAAAAAATCATCTATGAGCACTGGCTGGTGTGGCTCAGTGGATTGAGCATCGGAATGCGGGCCAGGTCCCCAGTAGGGGGCGCTTGAGAGGCAACCACACATTGATGTTTTCCTCTCTTTCTCTCTCCCTTTCCCTCTCTCTAAAAATAAATAAATAAAATCTTTTAAAAAATCATCTATGAAAACTACTTCTGTATATTACAGTGGGTTGAGTTATTTTTATGGGAGCTGGTGAGCAGGATTCACTGATAAGTTTTGAATCATTTTCGTAGTCCTTTGCTGTGTTTCCAGTACCTAAAGATTTGTAATCGCGGAGGAATATCTCGACTTTCTGAGCAACAGTGATGGCCAGAGCCTGACCTTTCTGGAACTAGAAGGTTATACTAAATTATCCCCCTGTTCTTTACCTTCTTTTGGAACATTGTATTGATCACTATATATTCAGGAGAAAAGATCGACGTAACTCTGTAGTGTTAGAAGCTATTTAGATATTTTCACAAATGCATTTCTGTCCCTTTCTCATTTTTCCCCTTTGTTTGTGCCACTTACCAAACTGAGTCTTTTTTGAACATCTTGTGTAACAAAGATATGAAGAAGTTCTGTCTTTCTTTATATCATACTGACAATGGTCAGGGAGGATTATTATCTCTTTTTATGCTCCTTTCATCTTGTTATTTGGGTTAGCAAGGAAGAAAACAATATGGAAGTGGATGCAGGAAACTGCTGATTATGATCCAAAGCTCAGTATTTAATGAAAATATTTGTTATGAAAAGGATTGAAGAAAGCGTGCCAGAGGGTTATATGGCCCAAAGAGGGTTTAATGTTTTGTATGTTCTACGAAATAAATTTTCTTACTCTTGAAAAGAAGGCTGTTAAAGATAGGGAATTTTGAGGAAATACTACGGTTTCCATGACATAAAATGTCACTTGCAACAAAAACCATGGTAGATGTAGAAGATGAAAGGGGAGGAAAACAAAAGAGGATTTAATTTGAAATAATCGAAAGAACAAGAAAAAAAGAAAAAAGTACTTGAAGCGTTTGAGCATTCCCCTTGCCATCCACACTTTCAGTATTAGCAACGGAATATGGGGTGACAGGTTCCCTCTGTGACTTCCCCGCTTACAGGAAATAAGTTACTAACAGGAAGTAACCCAACTATGAGAAAACAGAAAACAAATGTGAGTCCCGCACTTTTGAGCAGATTCAATAATGCACCATAATTGTATTTACAGCTAGATTTTGGCCAAAGAAAAAGGCGGCCCAGAATAATAGAAGAATAAAACATAAAAAACATCCTATTTTCTTTGAGGGCCTGCTATTTGCCAAGTCTGTGCAACAAAGCTATACTTTTTCATTTAAACCTCACAGGAGTGCTCTGAAGTGGTATGATTTCAATCTCCATTTTTACCTAAGCGTAAACTGTGCCTGGGAAAGGCTAAGTCACTTGCCTGAAACCGTGCAGCGAATGGACAGGAGACTTGAGTTCAAAAGCCAACTATTTTTGCCTGTGAAATGTGTGTTCCTTTTGCCTGATTGTAACTACAGCACTGCGGAATGAGGAGTTCAGTCTAGGAAAAGAAATGAAAGCTGGCCAAGAGAAGTGAGATGTTTGCTTTTCCTGGGATACTCATTCTATAGGAAGAATAAGACTGAGCACCGGATGGTCCATGAAGTTACAGGCTAAATTTTGTACAGGTCATTGAGTATCACTTTGATTTCAACCAGATCACAGGAGGGGAAATTTTATTCAAAAGTGCTTGCAATTACATTTAAATTAAAGACAAACATGCATGAAGAGAAGAAGGCAACGTCTCCATGAATTCTTAACATAAAACATATGCTTTCATAGAATTTTGGGACCCTGTATAATTTAGACTGCCAGAGTCCAGGGTAAATTCATTCAATCTCATCTGCTGGAAGGATGCTTGGTTGGAACATTCTGAGAAGCACTCTATTAAAGACTATGGTGGACATAACAAGCAGAAATGGGACTTCCGTTGTGATACTTTAATATAACATTGGTTCTGTGAGTTTTGAAAGTTACCTGTGTTACCAGAAAGTGTCTTTTTCTCTGTGACCTCACTGCCTGTTAGGCGGCCCCAGTAGATGTTCCTCTGATTGGCCAGCAGGTCTTCGTCCGTCTCCATTTTGTTTGATTCCAGCTTAAAAGCAAGAATTAGAAATTACCCTCATCTGAGTGTGTAAGTTTGGATGAAAGCAAGATCCTGTTTGCCTTGCTGATCTTTGTCTAGACCCCTTGCCAAAAAGCAGAAGCTTTCTAGTCCTCCTGTCTTGGATGCTAGAGGGTTGTGCTTTATTTTGTACCCCAAGATTTATCTCCTTCCTTGTCTCTGCTTTTCTTCTTGAATGAACATTTTGCCACCTACATCCTTTCTGGTTTGACAGATTTTATTGTCTATCTATCTCTCTATGTAGACTTATACTTTTAATAAGAACACGTATCTCTGTCAGCTACCTATATTTTATTTCCTTCAAAACTTGACACATTTCAATGGGCAATATTCCTTCTGTGGATAAGTTTAGAAGCCACACACTGATCAAGTGCATCTGTACAATTTTGCTCCTGGAAACAAAACAAAACAAAACAGCATTTTTGAGGCTTTGCAGGACTTCAACCACTTTGAAAGTAAAACTGTAATATTACTCTCCAAATGCCAAGGTACTCCAGGTTATATCTGAGGTTCTTGACAGAATCATTATTAAAGCATACATTCACTTTCTTTACTTATTAGTAAAAGTCTTCCCTTAAAGTCTCATGAAAATGACACTTTTGTTTTCAGATTTACTAGTCCATTATGGATAGTAAAAGTGGTTTAAAAAAAAAAAACAATACTCAAGCATGCTGGTGTTTTCCGTTGTTTTCTTTTTGCCATGGAGTTTTAAGCAGAACTACTTGAGTAGAAAATCCAACAAAATAACTTGGAGTTATCTTTGTCAAAACACATATATAGCTCGATTCTCAAAACTGGACCTAGAGGGGCTGGTGAAATTTTGCAGGGGGTCTGTGATCCCGTGAAGTTCCCAACACCTCGGCAACTTGTCACTGTCATGGCTGCCTGGCTGTAGTAACAGCTTGAATCCTAGATCTTCAGTCTTGGAAGCTTCAGGGATGTCTCTTGCCTGGAAACCGGGGCTTGTCTTGATTTTCTTGACCTGTGTAAAATCCAATACTTATATGCAATTGAAGGAGTGGGTAAGAAGAGCCCAGTCACCCAAAGGCTAATGTGAGACTCATCACATGACATTTGCAGACTGCATTTCCTGACCCCCAGACTATGCGAGTTCTGACAGTTGTGTGCTCTCGGATCCCTTTTACAGCTTCTGTGTTCTATTACCTTTAGGATTATTTGTTTTCCCTGCTGGCTTGAATTTCCATAAAGCCTTGGGTCATGTCTGTCTGATTTACTGGCGTGTGCTCCAGCACCTAGCTCAGGTTTATTGGTGCCCGATAAATATCTGCCACTGACAAATTACAGCTTTCTAGATAACTTGCATGATGAAAGAGTTGTGGATAATTTCATAGAAAGGGATTGTAGGCTGTAAACCAGAAAAAGAAAATATTTGGGGGCACAGCAGAAGTAAAATATTAGAAAGATAATCAAATGAAAGGAGAAAAGGCAAAGTATAGCAAGCAAGATAAAGTAGAAAGAACAAGGGACCCAGGAGTTAGACAGATCTGGGCCAAAACCTTGGCTTTAGCAACTTCTGGTTTGGTGACAAAGGGCCCCATGTTTAACCTCACTGTCTTATTTGCAAGATGAGTCAATTAATGCCAACCTCACAAAAATGTCACAAAGATGCCCTGGCTGGTGTGGCTCAGTGGATTGAGCACCGGGCTATAAACCAAAGGGTTGCCAGTTTGAGTCCCAGTCAGGGCACAGGCCTGGGTTGTGGGCCAGGTCCCCAGTAGGGGGTGCACAAGAGGCAACCTCACAGTGATATTTCTTGTCCTCTCCTTCTCCCTCCATTCCCCTCTATAAAAATAAATACATAAAATCTTTTTAAAAATGTCACAAAGATGATAAGATCCACTCTTTTAGTGGAGTGTTTGTCACCAGTAGTTACTCCAAAAATGTTAGATGTCATTAATGTCTATTATTTTTCCTCATATAATTCCGAAGTCAAGAACTGAAAAAGAAAATAGATAAAAACCTTTTACTGGACTACTTCAACTCAATTTAAATCAGATCTCCCTAAAATCTGAGCTGTTCCAAAGTGATAATGGGTCATTCTGAGTCGGCATGTGAATGTATATACAGAGAAATCTTATTTTATGGGTGAAGGATGGTAAACCCTCCATGATTATATTTCCAAGTACATAAAATGGTTAAATTTTATGCACTACAAAGGGCATTGTATGCAGTCTTTGTTTCCTTGTGTTGTTCCTTCTCCCCCAATGCCCAACTTACCTGACGTATTATTTATATTTTTCTTTTTTTTTAATAAATATTTTATTTATCTATTCTTGGAGAGACAGGAAGGGAGGGAGAAAGAGAGGAAGAGAAACATCAATGTGTGGGAGAAACATTGATCCTCTGCCTCCTGCACGCCCCAACCTCAGGACCCAGTGCACAACCCACACCCCAAGGATGTGCCCTGACTGGGAATCGAACCTGAGACCCCTCGGTTTGTGGGAGGACACCCAACCCACTGAGCCACACCAGTCAGGGCTCTGCCTGATATTTACATTTTTTTCTCTCCTTCATAGAATTAGCATTAAATTGAGTTCATTGGATTAATTAAGCTACAGATCTCCAACTCTTGTTATGAAAAAAATTTTTAAATAGACTTGACATGATGAAGATCTATTGTGTTTTGTTTGTTTACTTGGAGGTTCCCTTTTCACCTGTCACCCTTGGCAGATCAATAATTAGAGATATGAAACAGTCTTAAACATAGCTTTAAATCTTCAGAGGCAGAATCATGGAAACGGATCACTGGAAGCGTGTTTTGCTTAATTGGTTATATTTCACATTTCAGTTTGGGAAGCAGCACATAGAGAACCTCTTCACTGACCTGCAGGATGGGAGACGCCTCCTAGACCTTCTCGAAGGCCTGACAGAGCAGAAGCTGGTACGTGACTTATTTATAAGAAAGTTCACATTAGCCTTTTGAGGATTTCAGACTGCAAAGTCAGAATAATTGTACGAGATCTGGTAGAAATCACTAATTTACCAATTACTGAATTCACTAGCCACCCAGGGCCTATTTATGAATAAAACAATCTCACAATATTATTTTCATTTTGATATAGTCTAGCATACGGAGAACAAGAGGGTGAAAATTTCCAGTGACACAATTCATATCAATTAGTAGACGTTCACTTTCAATATTTGCTCTTTGTTATTGAAACTGTTTTATAAAAGCTTTTATGCATAATGAATTTGTAAGTTTAATTTCTTTTTTATTGTGACAAGAACATTTAACATGAGATGTGGAAAATGGAGAGTTACTGTTTAACAGGGATAACGTTTCAGTTATGCAAGATGAGTAAGTTCTAGTTATTCAATGCAATCCTGTATTGTGCACTTAAAAATTCAGTAAGAGGGTAGATCTCCTTTTAGGAGTACATACAGGAGGCATCATAAGAGTAGAATTTCTAAAACTCTACAACTGAATAAATGAGTTAATCCATATGTCGTGATAAGCAATGCAAATATTCATTTAAAAATGACAGGACAAGATAGGACTTTCGGGATTGAAAGTAAGGGTGAGAAAACCAAAGGTGATTAACGTTGGAGCTTCAGTGACTAAGAGTATTAAGATTAGAGTCCCAGAAATGGTTTTCTTTAACATTATACCACATTATATACTTTTGCTAGGCCCAAGTCTCTTTTTAAACTTCCTTAAAAAGTGTAGCAATTAACAACTCACCCATTTCTTTTACTAGCAAATGTCCTTACGCACGCATGCTGATGTTTCTGTTGGTGGCCATGCAGAAATTCCCCAATGGGCCATTGAATGGAAGACAGATTGTAATGAAAACAGCTTTTGTGAAGAAAAAAAAATGCTATAATTTTTCTTGAGGGGTGGTCGATTTGTGCCAAAAGGTCCTATGACAAGTACAATGAGCCCGAAGCACTTAAATTCATTATATGAATGTCTCATAGCCTGTATGTGTTCAAAATATTCAAATTAGGAGTGCACTATATAAACCCTTCCATTTCTAGGAGGTTGTGGTCTCTCATCTGGGCAGTAAATATTGTTTCGTTTTGTTTTCAGCCAAAAGAAAAAGGATCCACAAGAGTTCATGCCCTGAATAATGTCAACAAGGCCCTGCAGGTCTTGCAGAAAAATAATGTAAGTGGAGACCTGGACAGAGTCTGGATACTGTGAGCAGCAGGCTGAATACCTGAGTGAGGGCTTTTACCCCAAGTGCAGAGAAAGCATCTCAAGTCTTCTCGCAAATCAGAGCATTGTTCTCGCTCGTGTGCTTTTCTGCTTGTGGCTAATGTAATTCAGGAAACGAGTGCTTGCAGGAGCAGAGGGCAGGGGGATGCGTGACTCAGGCCTCATTGGCAGCGCCACGTCCTTTTCTGATTTTACTCAATGGAGTTATAGTTGGTGGACAAAAAGTATTCTGCAGTGAACTCAGCTCCTTTTAGCGGTGTTCTGTGCAGCAAAAGGCTTTTACTAGGCTGAATTATCATTTCTAAACATTATGGTGATACACTTTGTTTGAATTCAGCCAACACTAATTAAACACCACATCCAAGGATGAACGTTACACAGAAAAGGCATGGTTTCCCACTCATGGTAAGAACTAAAAATTTGTTCTTTATGCCTATGGTTGATTTAGTCTAGATGTAAGTATATGTGTGGTATGAATGAGAGCTGAACAATCACACCTACATAAGTGTGGAGATTAAAGGAGGTTTTGTTTCTTCAGAGTTTGAGATTCCTCCCCTCTGTGGTGGCAGCCCTCCTGTTACAGAATCCCACCTGTGCCTTTCTGGAACAGTTGTAGGGTCCGATGGCCCGCTGCCAAGAAGCGTGACTCTGGATGCAAGAGTTTGGTGAAAAAAGAAAGGGGTTATATATTTAAAGGTCATGCAGGTTTAGAATAAGTGGCAGATTTCTGTCATGGAGTCCTGCTCCCTTTAAAACCACCCCCAAAACACATAGTCCTCCTCCTAGTTGGAGGCATGTGAGAAGCAACTGATCCAATCTCTCACACATTGATGTTTCTGTCTCTCTCTTTCTCCTTCCCTTCCTCTCTACCTAAAAGCACGGGTGGCAAACTCAAGGCCCATGGGCCGAATCTGGCCCTCCACCTTGTTTCATCCAGCCCAGCACCTTGTTTCTACCTGGCGGCAACACCGAGCTGCTTGCTCCTAGTTAAAGAGCAGTTACATTTACACAGTCCTAAAGTTACATTTGGACCTTGGAAGGCAACTATGAGGCTGATGTGTCCCCCTGTGAAAAAGAGTTTGACACCCATGATCTACAGTAAATAAATAAAATCTTAAAAAATAAAACTGCCACATAAATCCTGTTGGGAATATGACCAACATTGAGTGAAATCTGTAGATCAACTTAGGAAAAAAATAATACCTTTACAACACTGAGTATTTCAGCTCCCTCCAGTGATTTCCCTTTCTCTGTATACTTTCTTAATTTTAGGTTTTACAGCATGAGAAAAAAATCCCATAGAAAAAAAATGGCAAAAAAACCTTGAACTGGAACTTTGCAAAAGAAGATATTCCGAGTTCAAGAATATTATTAAAATGTGTTCAACCTCAGTAGCAATTGAGGACATTTCAATTAAAACTGCAATGAGATACCAACACCAGCTCCTCAAAATGGCTGAAATTAGAAAGACTAATAAGTGAAGACATGGGGTCGTTTGAACTCCCACAACTAACTGGTGGGACCGTAATTCAGACAACCATTGAAAATAGGCTGCCATTACATACTAAATGTGAAAGTGCATACTTCTTATAACCCAGCAGTTTCATTATCTGCCATATATTGCAACTAAAAAAAAAAAAAACCCCAGAAAACATTTCTATGTTTGTCAAGTCTGTCTGTCTATCTGTCTATCTATATCTATGAGAATATTCACAGCAGGTTCATTTGGAATCGGCCAAACCGGAAGTGACTATGGTATATTCACATGATAGGATATTAGAAAGCAATGAAAATGAACAAATGATAGCTATACACAGCACACAAGAAAGAACAATCTCCCAAAAGAGATTTGAACAAAAGAAGTGAGACACAAAACTATGCCCACTTTGATTTCTTTTCATTAAATTTCAGTACAGGCAAAATGGTTCCATAGGTTTAAAAGTCGGAAGGGTTGCATTTTGGAAGGAGTGAAGCGGTAAAATACACAAATGAGGCTCCTGGGCTGCTGGGAATATTCCACATTTCAACCTGGTGGTTGTTAAATGGGTTATTTGCTTTGACAAATTTATCAAGCTCTACACTCAAGTACACTTTTCCGTATGTTATACTTTATTTTAGAAAAAAGCAGTTTAAAAAGGAGGAACCTAAATGTCAAACGCTGGCTGATTTATCAATCTGACCGTAAACTCTCTATTTTCACATGAAATGGTTTCATGAAATGCGATGATCGAATATATAAAATTAGGATGTGATGAATGTAATTTATGGGTCTTTTCTCAGAAGGTCACATTTCCTACTGAAAATAGAAATCCTTGAGAGTCTTTCGTTGTTTTAGCAGGCAAAGACCTCCCCCAAATGAGGCTTTTCAATTTGAGAAGGAGCCCTTCAAAAGCGACTTCCACAGTGCTGCCATTTGAGCCAGGGACTTCATAGGGAAAGACATACAACCGAGTTCTCTATGTTAAAGGTTAGAACCTCAAGTAAAACACTTTCAATTGGCAGCCAAAACTGAGAGGGACATAACCTTTACCTGAATTAGCCCCAGGCCAAAAGATATAGAATACAAATGTTCAAAGGTACATTTAGCATTTTATTCTTCTCCATTATTTTATAATAAAAGGAAGTACAAAAGAAATGGAAAATATTCCGAGAACATGCTTATTAGCCTCTGATTATTACCATAAAGAATAAACATGCAATTAAATCAAAGAGATTGTTTAAGAGCGGGACTTGTTTTTTCCCTAAAGATGAGTGGGTGCTCTATATCAGATAAATGAGCCTGGGGCAGCATATGAATAAATCAGCGTATTAATTAAATAGTAGATAGGGCTATTTCAAATTTCCTTTTAAATTATCACAAATTCTCAATGTGAGTGAACTGTAGGAGACACTGATTGGAGATTTTTCATACTATACATTAGGCAGAAATAGTGTTAGTGTATTTACATTTAGCACATTATTTGCTGTGCAGACACTATGTGTCAGGTTATATTCTAAAAACACTGCCATGAGCAGTCTGAACAAACACAAACCTTTATGTCCTGGAGTTTACAGTCACATACCAGGGGACGTTAAATGTATATAGTGTATGTAGCGTTATCTAAGAGAATGAAGAAAGAACAGAATAGGAGGGGAGGGAATACCTCTTGGGTAAGTTGTCACATGGGTAAAGACTGGAAGGAACTGAGGGAATCGGCCATGGGGTTCTCTATAGAAAAATGATCCAGTCCCTGGCTGGTGTGGCTCAGTGGATTGAGCGTGAGCCTGCAAAGCAAAAGGTTTCTGGTTCGATTCCCAGTCAGGGCACATGCCTGGGCTGCAGGCCAGTTCCCAGCAGGGGTCACATGAGAGGCAACCATACATTGATATTTCTCTCTGTCTCTCCTTCCCTTCCCCTCTAAAGACAAATAAATAAAATCTTTAAAAAAAAAAAGAAAAATGGTCCAGGCAGAGGGATAG
>PVKM010003153.1:0-59569 GCA_004027735.1 Carollia perspicillata
TGCTCTGTTTTATATCATGTGACGAATACAGTGGAACTATCTATCACAAGGAAAATGTACCCTTCTTTGATGAGAGCATAGCAATGTAATTTCAAAAGCATTACAAAAAGAAAAGCATTTAGGTGTAAAAATATTCATCACAGCATTATTTATAATGGAAAAAGTGTTATCAAGTGACCAACTCAATTGTAGTCAAAGAGGTTTTTAATTACATAAAAACTACTCATATTAAAATATAAAATGAAGAAACCACAATAATCTCTCAACCACATAAAAATCCATAAAAGAAAGACTAGAAGGAAATAACTCAAAACATTAAAAATCATTTCCTCTGGCCAGCTGGAAAAAAGAATATCATCTTTTATAATTCTTTTTTTAACTTTCAACATTGCTATAAAGAACATACATTACTTTAAAAATCTCAAATAAATAATTAAAAGAACTAAGAAGGAGAAAAAAATATAGAGTAGTTGTGTGAAATTCTTCAGTGGAGGAATGTTCAAAGGAAGAATTTTAAGTGAGTTTCTCTTGGGCCATCCATCTCGATCCATCAAACTGTCATGTGTGGCCTTATACATCCTTCCTTTGCTCTGAGTCACGTAAAATCATTTGCTTTCCTGACAAAGGATACACTGTGTGGTGCCATCTTTTTTACATTTACTCATATCCTCATGCGCTGCCCTGGGAGGCTTTGAAAAATTACTCCCCTGAGTATAGAATGCCTTTTCCAGCAGAGACTGTAGATAGGAACCAATCAGCGGCCTGGATCTTTATTGGGAAAATGATGTTCCTTTGTTTGTGGCTGTGAATAAACTCTTGCTCAATTTGACCACCAAAAAATTACTCTTGTGTTTTCCTTTTCTTCTTTCTATCATGGTTAATAGAGAGGTCTTTTCCTTGGCCATATTTGAATTTTACGCATAAGTGCATAGATGCTGAAATTTAGCCTTAGGCCTTTCTGAAACTCCATATGTCAGCTTTCTGTTTCAATCCTATATGCAGCTCAGGTAGAATATATGTTCAAACTGCATATGGCCTGAAGCATGATCACTGGATTGTTTGGTTTTGCTTTGTTCGGTTTTCTTTTTATGCTAATAAAGTTGCGCTGTTGACTATTATAGCCACTAAATAGAAACATGGTTAAAAAAAAGGAAAAATGCAAACTCAAATTATAGCTGAGGTTGCAAAGTAGAAAACACAGTTCATACCTACAAGGCACTTATAATCCGTAGCTGCACTGTCCACTCTGGGAGCCACAAGCAACATGTGACTATTGAGCACTTGACGTGCAGCCACTGCCAACTGAGACGAGCTATAAGTGAAAAACACACCCAGATTTCAAAGACAAAAATAAAGAGTATGTGAAATATCTCAATGATTTTGTATATTAATTATGCATTGACTCAAACAAAACAAAACCACAGGTGTAAAAACATGGAACAGACTGACAGTGACCTGAGGGGGGGGGAAGGGGTAACAGTGGAAAGAAAGGAAGGGACTAGTTAAAAAGCACGTGTGGATGACCCGTTGGTTTGCACAACAGTGTGGGCATTGACTGGGGGAGTGGGGAGGTGCGATGGGTAGGGGAGGGCAAAGGGGGGAAAATCGGGAAAATTGTAATAGAATAACAATTTCTAAAATCTTTTAAATATTAAACATTGAGATGACAACACTTTGGTTATATTAAATGAAATGTAGTATTAAAATTAATTTCACATTGTTAATTTTTTTTGTAATGTGGCTCTAGAACATTTTAAGTTACATATATTGTGACTCACATAATATTCCTACATAAATTTTTACTCACTTGAAAATGTAATGACCAGACAAAAATAAATAACAATCCTGAAAAATGAATCTAAGAAATGTTAAAATGCATATAAATGCATTTATAAATTAGCACTAAAAACTCTAAATATTGTTTGTTCGGAAGAAAAAGAGGTGGCCACAGACAAGGTTGGGGACAGTCCTTGCAAAATGCGTGCAGACGTTCCCATGGTCTTCAGCTTAACGGCCCAACCGACTCTGATGTTGTTTGATCTGGGTTCCTCCAATTATGTTTTATCATAACTCCTAACTTTTGAAACATTAATTCAGTGTCTTGGACTTCTATTCTACACTATGATGCTGTCTGTCCGACTCACTTCTAAATTGAAGTGCATATAAAAAAATTGAAATGCTTCAATGATTTTAAATCACTCTTCAATGTGCAAAGCAATTCAAAATTACTGGAGTGATTCCAATTTTTATTAGTCCTTGAATTTGGAAGTGATCTAGGCTTTTCTGGGCATGTGCAATGCACTGTGACTGAACATTATTGAGCTCTCGTTCCCTAACCCCCAAACTCTTATTTTTAAGAAGTCGATCCCATTTTGCAATGGAAACCATCAGGAGGATACGGCACGGAAATGGTATGGGTAACAAAAAACACAGGGGGAAAATAGCTTCCATTTAATAATGAGAACTATACTTTGTAATTAGATAGTGTCTTGCCCAAGGATCTCTAAGTGCTTTATAAACATTAGCTCATTCATCATGAAGACATCTTTGGGCAGGGGGACATCTTTCCAGTGTGGGAGGGCACTAGTAGAGATGGGTAAAGCCATTTAGATTGGTTTGAAACAACTGAGTAATTTGAATTCTATGAGAGCTATGCCTAAGACATTTATTCGCTCTCTCTCTCTCTCTCTGCAAAAAGAAGGAGGTAATGTTACACTGCCTGATCCATTTGCAAATGTCATAAAAAGTTAACTTGGCAATGCAGAATCTACTAAATGAATTGTTTATCCCAAATAAACTCCAGGAGCAAACAAAATGACTGGTTTTCCAATTTAATTACTTTAGTTAAACTTCGGGAGAAAATACATAAACCTTTCCACCATTTTCTTTCAAGTTAATTTCTTCCTGTTTGGCCTATACTAAATCCACTGAACCTAAAACATTTACCTGTATGATAATTTATCTGAGAATTTTCAAATCATGAGCACTGCCTCTGCTCTTGTGCTATAGGAAGTTTCATCAATATAGGGAACTAGTAACACCTCTATTGTAAGAATGGCTGAATTCAGGAGCAAGAATAAGAAATTTCGGTTGCGAGTGTAGACTAAGGAACAGGTGTCTGCTCGCTTCTCACTGTGATGCAACAGGTTATTGAGACTGACTATGATTTGCACGCCATATTAGACATTGAAAACAACAATAATGAATCAGATGAAACGGAGGCTATAATCATTCAGGTTTATTTGGAAGGGAAGATTTCAAGTGGGCTCAGTATGTGATAACACACTGGAGGGGCTTTATGTAACCTGCCTCCACGATACCTGAGTAATCATACCTATCGAATATAGAACATTGTGTACTATGACAAAAAAGCTCACTCATGGGGTCTGGTCCATTAATAATATGCCCGACACTATAATAATAGGATTTATCCAGTAGCACTGTCTGAATCCTTGATGTAAGCCACTTGTTCTCTGTTGCAAACAAACAACAATGAGTATGAGTAGTAAGAGGAAGAAAAGATGTGCTTAAGGGCCCATTCCTTCAAAAGGCTGGAAGAAATAAAGTACAGGTTACATAAAGTGACCTCTGTAGAAACAGCAGCATAACTGATCATAATGGCTTGTCTTAGACCATTGGAAAAACATACAAAAAGTATATTTATGCCTATGGAGTGTTAGTTTCAACTCAGGCAAAGAATCTTAGTTCGTTTTTCCAAATTTAGCATCAGAGTCTTATGGAAATCTGGGGCCATACTGCTGTCACCCAATTCTGTGATTTCTTAGCAACGGTGATCTTAAAGCAAAACCTAACATGAAATATGAGTGTGTTGTTTTTAGAGTATTGTTTAATTCCACTGGGAATAGTAGGACCTATAGGTAGAAACGGAATTTACAATAACGCTGAGGATGAAAAGGAATGAGCCTCGTGTTTGGAAAGTTAGCTAAGCAATATGCCAAGTTTATTTTTTTTAATGCTTTAATTTTTAAAAATACAGTATGTTCTCTCCAGCTTCCTGTATTTGATAATAAAATTTTCAGTATGACTAATACAATTTAGCTAAACGAGTTGAACTGCACAGTTTATGCTGAGAAGAACATCTCCACCAGTCATCATAATGATCTCAGCCTGGTCAGCAAGGAATGACTGTGAGCCTGGCCCAGCCTGTGAGGCTCACATTTTGCAATGAAGAGACAGAGAAGAGTGGGCAAGGGCTGTCATGGTTTCTCCAAATGGAGACCATAAACTCTTTCAGGAATCAAGAAGAGAGGATGGAGATAAGCATCTTCCTGTTTTCTTGGTTGCAATGCTCCTCCCAGTTTTCATTAACAGAGCGCAAGTTGAATGTCAAATGGAACCAGAAATAACTGAAGGAGGCCCAGAACTCACTTTACTGACCTCTCTACTTTCTTTCCATTTCTATACACCTCAGTCTACATGCTATAGGGCAAGTTCTGAGTTCAGTTGTGTATCCACTACCTCCAGCCCCCAACAAGATGTTGAAATGTTGCATTCCTAACCCTCAATAACTCTGAATATAAACTTATTTGGAAATAAGGACATTTCAAATGTAATTAGTTAAGTTAGGCCATATCGGGGTAGGGTGGGCCCTTAATCTAATACAATCGGTGTCCTTACAAGAGGAAAGATGCTGTGAAGACAGACACATAGGAAAGAAGGCCACGTGTCAGCACGGGCAGAGATTGGAGTGACACAGCTACATGACAAAAAGTACCAAGAATTGCCAGTCACCACCAAAAGCCCAGAAGAGGTAAGGAACAATCTACCTATAGGCTTTGGAGGGAACATAGATAGCTGACATCTTGACTTTAGACTTTTAGCCTGCATGACTGTGAGATGAGACATTTCCGCTGTTTTAAGTGACACAGTTAGTGGCACTTTTTTGTAACAGCCCTAAAAAACTAACACAGGGTATAAGGAGTTACACAATTTTCTGGAAATTGCCTGATACCAGAGCTGTGACTGAACTAGAAATGAGATCAGAGTTCTAGTTATCATTTTATCAATAACTAGCTCTGTGGCCCTGGTCCAATCAGTTTCCTTCCCCAGATTTTGTAAAATGTCATTTCTATTTCCCTTCCAGTCCTGCTAATTTATGTCTGTGGGAGTCACTAACTATAATAATTCACATTTGGGGAGGAATAAGGCCTGTAGGGAGAGAAATCAGGTCCAGTTCTCCTATCTCCGTGTCAACTGGACAGATTGGAAGTGTGAGGAGAGAGCAGGTTTGATACATGGCTTAGCTCATCTCTAGCTCACTCTCGAGGCCTATGAGTAGAATCTGCTTTCCTATGTCATCCACGTCACTGAGTGCATGATCTGCACTCAGTGACTATTTGTTGAGATACCATCCTTTAAAACAGTGTTGTGTTCATCCTCTCAGGGTCTCTGCAGTGATATCTCTCTTTTCCACAGAGGGAGGAAAACCCCCTAACTAAAAGATAAAAAAGAAATTTAGTGGCTACAACATATAGCGACTAAAAGATACAGACAGATAAAAACATTTTGGCACAGAACTCAAGGAACTTGGATATATAATCACAGAGAAGAGATTTTCACTATTTTTTAATTCATAGCCAAAAAAAAATTCTTTAAAGAGAATTTTGTCTATTTAGGGCCCCCCAAAACTAGATTTTTACCGATTTAACACAATGTTCTGGTGTGAAACATCAGAGTGACTCATATTTCGATTTGGAAAATCTAAGTTCCTCCAACAGGCCTAATGTTTCTCAAACTTAATCTAGCCTTGACAAGCTCATTTATACCACAGTCACCATTATTTATTTTACAAATTTTTCCAGCTCCCCTTAGTCAGAGTGTGTGCTTGCTGCCCAAGGGTCATTTAGTCATGATTTGTGTCCTTCCTCAAAGTGAAGTCAGAAAGTCTTTCTGCTCTTCTCCCACAGTCACACATTCATAGAGACCCAGAATGTCTCCCAGTAGCTCTCTGACTGAGCAAAATACCTGAGACCTTGGATCTTTTTATTGGATCAGGACAAGTCAAAGCTCATTGATCTGTACCTTTTGGAAGAGAAAGACGTGGCTCAAAGTGCAGTTCGCAATGACGTCTGGAGAGTGTTCTCAGTTCTGAGATCGTGCCTATCCCTGCGGCTTCATAGCAGTAGACGTGCTGAGATATGACTTGGCCAGCAACAGGGAGAACTAGCAAGCTTCAGAAAAGGTGTCAGCCTGCCAGAACGCCAGCTCATCTCGTAGCTGCCACATGCAACTTCCAAAGATAGTAAAGTTCAGTTGCTTCTACTTCATTTTATCAAGGAAGAAGTTTAGGTCCAGAGTTTACTACTTGCTCAAGAACACATAGTTAATAAATTGTTAACTTTTAACTGTTCTCCATTTTTAAATTGCTATAGTCATTATTCCTTTTTTTTCACCTTAATAAAAATTTTAGAACCCTGGCCAGTATGGCTCAGTGGCATCATTCTGCAAAGGAAAAGGTCAAAAGTTGCTGGTTCGATACCCAGTCAGGGCACATGCCTGGGTTGCCTGTCTGGTCTCTGGTTGAGGAATGTAGGAGCGACAACCAATCAATGTTTCTCTCTCACATCTATGTTTCTCTCCCTCTCCCTACCTTCCCCTTTCTCTAAATAAATAAATAAAATTTTTTAAAAATAAAAATTTTAGGAACTATCCACTATCCTGTTGTTTATAAACATAAAGCAATTTACCTCAAATATATAAAAGTTAGAAATATAATAAGATTTCTGTAACTTATTACTGAATAGTCAAATAGGAGAGTAAATAATTGAGGAAGAAAAATGACTTTTACTCTTCACTACAGATTTATTAGTGGCTACAATTTTTAAATATTTCTTAGCCATTTCCTACTCCCTCGTTCTTACAGTTGACCCTCTTTTACATTCCAGCCCATTCCACTAAAATGTCACCCCCTTAGATCATCACATTCCAATGAAATACTCTGTTCATGTGATTTAAATTACCCTGTGCCTTATAAAATGGAAATAGACTTTATTTTTGCTATTGTTCACATAGCCCACTGGGGTCCTAAATTAATTTAGATTATCATCTTCTTTGGAAATACCTGGAATGGTTTTTATACTTAATACACTATTACGATATTCATTTTAAAAATGGTAGTGATAGTCACACCTGCTTAAGTTCTTCCTTCTCACCTCAACTAAAAAGTGAATTTTTTCTCCCTTTGGAGTTCTGATGCTATAATAAGCCATGCTTCAATAAGAAATGGAAAAAAAAGAGGTAGAAGTGTTGACACTGATTGATCTTCAAAAGTTGTGGCCAAATGGGGTTAACAACTATACTGGTCATTTTATTTGTATTTCAAAAAAATAAATCTACTGTTAATTTTTGCTCACCTATGTGATATGAACTGTCTACACTATCATGATTTTTCTAGAATATGGACAAACATAATCTTAAGAACTATAAACAAACTATTATTTTATAGGTTATACTTTATTTGCTTGTTTTCTTTTTAAAAGTGAGAATATTTATACGAAAGAAAAAGTTTTCAACACTGTTTCACTTACAAAAATCTGCAGCCATTGCTGGCTTTGGGAGTATTATAGGATTAAGTACCAATGTCATTGGCAAAAGTTTGTATAGTTAGTGGTAATAAATAACTCCCCAAAAAAGAAATTCATAAGGAAAGACTCACTGAACAATAATAGAGTCAAACCATCCCACTTAAACAATTACCAAAAGGAAAACACATTGCATGAAGTTGAAAAATATAGTGTTTAAGAGTAGGCATTTTGCTTTCATAAAACAACTAAAAGAATAATTGATACAATTTCTTTATTTCATAGTCTTATATCATGGACAGTAAAGAAAGGTTTGCTAACATATTTGGTGTGCACAGTTTGAAAATAATTCATAAACTAATGTTTGAAATATGTTTGAACTAAAAATAGTATAACTATAACAAGTAATCTGTATAAGATAATAAAAATCTAAAGAAACAATGGTAAAATTTTATAAAACATAGTGAGTCTAGTCTTTCTAAATCAGCCCATGGAAAAATTTAATCCCTCTAATTATCTAATCAAAATCAAGTAACATGAGCATTTGGCCATTTTCCACAGAGTTTTTGATGCCTAGATACCCAGTGTAGAGTACTCAGCAACTCAAATTTGTCAAATAATATTCAATTTTCTTTTTTGCTTGATTCTTGATGTGCTTACTATTTAGATGAAATGTGAGTTTCCTCTGAGAGGTTACATTTCACATTTTCACCTACAGAAATCAGGAAATCGTACTTTGGAATGACATTATATACCACAGGTCTCCTTTCAAAAGCAATTCTTCAAGGGACTATAAATTAACTATGGTTACTCTCTGGAGAACTTCTAAGGTTCCTTCCTGGAGCCTTGAGGTGGAAAGAAAAGAACTCATTTAAAAATTATACCAACTCAATATTTTTCCAATATTAAAGCGAGATTTCAATGATTCTTCCATTGCATAAATATTACAAGCAATTGTTCTAGTCCTTTTATACACTATAAATAAGAATGTATTTAATTAGTTATACCCAACAATTGAGCCTTGCAGCTCAATTGTTGGGTATAACCAATAAATGTAGTTTTATATTTAAAATCAATAACTAATTTTGTATTTAAAATCAATGAACTAATAAATGTATTATTCTATTTAAAGTCAAGTATTATATGTTTGTATCAATTATGTGGTGTGGATTTTGCTATCCCGGAAGACTCCATGGGACCAAGACTCCTCTCTTTCTCTCTCTCCTCTTCTTCTCTCTTTTAAATAGTGTGGTGTTAACTAAGTAACCTCATATAACAGAATGTTGGGAATTTTGCCTTTAGACCCATTGAAAAGGTTTCTTGGATAGACTAACTCACTTTAGGCCCTGTACCAGGACCCTAACGCACATCTCTCACAAATGACTTACAAACCACCAACGGGAAAATAAAACTGCTGACATTGGCAGCACTTCCAGGAATTACCTTAATTAAGATGTACAGTACCAAAAAGGGTTAATATTATCTGAAAATAAAAGCTTTCATGCTAGTAGCAAGACCACTCTGTGCCCTGCTGGGTCAGCACTGTAATTAGGAAAACAGCCTCCAGCATGCTTGTTTGGTAATGCTATTATCATCTTTTTTTTCCCTTTTGACAAGAGTAAACCACTTGGAGATGTCCCCATTTATTCTTCTTGCTCCCACTAACCCCTGAACCCACTGAGGCCATGCTAGTCTAGCATTTCAATGACTGAATGAGTTCCTTTATGATCAGTTCACCCTGAAGTCTTTTACATCTTTTTCTTGACCTCTACCCCCCGGACTGTTATTTTGACAGCTATCATTAATGCTGTGTCCTGAGTAAGCACGGATGGACTAAGATGGATGTGAAAGAGCTGAGGCATTGGAAGAAATGGACACCCATTCTCCTCTTCCTCTTAGTTAAATCAAAACTGTCCAAAGCTATTGCCCACAAAGCGCCCCGTGGCAGTGCCACAACGCATTAACTGGGATTTTGGTGAGACACCCAATCAGAAAGAGGAAAAGAATCCAAGTAGAACACATAAACAATAGAATATGTAAAGTAAACATCTGGAATTTTATGAATTTGATAAATATGGCTATTAAGTATAAAATTAGATAAATCAATGTGTGGTTAAAATTAAAACACTCTCTCACGCTCCACGGAAGAGGAAGGAGACTTGCTGGTAAGTTTAACAAAGAGAAGCCCAATGTCCAGAGACGTGCTGGAAGGACAGTCAGCTGGAAAGGTTTCTCATACATCTTTTAGGGACAGGCTTGCATGTGAAAGGACATGCTGGTCTGTCGTGATGAGTTACATCGAACACCACGGTCTGTGGTTGCTCTATAATTGTGACATCATTACTAGCTTTGGGCCCACAGTTTAAATGCCCCTCTCTGCTAGGAAATGGCCATAACTGAATTAAGTGACTTACTGTACATTATAAGAAAGGCATCTAGTGAACATGGCAATGATAGCATCCAAGAATCTGGTAACCTTCAAATGTGATAAATAAGCAGACCAGTATATTAAATTTGATAAGGTAAAACAACATACCAACTATAGAGCAAGCCAACAGTGGTAAGAATAAAATTGATGTAGGAGGATATATGGTATTGATAAGAAACTGTAATTGGGATATCAACTTTTACTCTGAAATGTTGTCATGCCATAAAACAAATTAAGAATATTTATCTTGGGACTGGGAGGCAAGAGAAAGAAAACAAAATACCACATACTATACTCAGGGAATGAGATCTCCTGAACAGAAAAAACTATGCGGCCAATTTCTCTGAAGCATATTTCTTTCTTTTAAATACTTTTCAGACTCTATTTATTTATGAGCAGTTATAGAATCATTGTCTATGAAGTTTTTAAAAAAACTTATAAATGATGATCTGGTTGTATTTCCCAAAACTTGGAAAATGGGCACAACTGGCTCTTGAGATCATGGCATCTAGTTGCCTAATTATTCTATACTTCTCAAACGTGTTTTTCCAAAAACATCTTAAAATGTGAAATATTTTATTTAATACGAAGTTTTATGTCCATTTACTGATTCAAAGGAGAGAACCACTAAGCATGCAAGTCCCATGAATATTCCCTCCCATTTTCAGACTCTTCAGCAACAACTATTCAGATGAAGAAAGACATTGTTTTATCATAGCCATACTCTATTGGTTTATGACCATAGCCCCTCATATTTGGCAAATCTCTCAGCCAGAAAAGAACGCTAAGGGACAACTCCATGTTTGAATTCTGGATAGCTGGTGTGGCACTGCTATATACACAAATATGTTTTATATATTTACATATTTATCTAAATATATATTTATATTTATACTTATGTTTTAATGTCCTCAAAGAACTTGCTTTTAATGACAAAAGAGAGAGAATGTTTTCTTGACTTCTTTTTGTTATGTAATAATGTGGAAAAATAACAAATAATGTTGGTTTACTTTTCAGAGGCTGCTAATTGAGTTAAGTTCAAGCAAAATACAAAAATTCAGCTTTGTGAAACTCTGAACAATCAGGTATAACTCTTGTTTGGCTCTCTTGGCGTTTTACAACTGCAACCTTAACCTGCTCATTGAGTCTCTTCTAAACACTCACTCAGACAAGTGACTTTGACTGAACACTCAGACACACTATTGCTATAAACGTAAGGGAAAAAATGAGCTCTTAGAAAAGACAGAAAAAGGAGTCCAGTCATATATATGGATGAAAGTACCATATATGTGCATATACCTTCTGTAGTCTGCTAAGACAAGATAACCTGACAATGAAAATATTGAATAAAATTTTCAGCATATCTTAGAAATAGTAGTAAGACCAGGGTAGAAAACAAAGAGTTAAAAATAAAGTCTTTTTTTTAAAGAAAAAAAGTACTTAGATGGAAGCAGCTTGTTTTCTTAAATCTTTTCAGCTTTGTTGCTTTTACCAAAATCCTTGAAAAACAGAATTTGTGAGAAACATTTACAAAAACTAAGACTATTTTGATGAAAAGTAGCATGACGATAATGGTGATAATGATGATGATGTCCTTTATAATAATTCCTGAAAACCCTTCCCTCCATTATCCATTCCCACCTCCCCTCTGGTTACTATCAAATTGTTCTTACTTTCAGAATCTCTGGTTATATTTTGCTTGCTTTTTTCTTTTGGTGATTATGTTCCAGTTAAAGGTGAGATTATATGGTATTTGTCCCTCACCACTTGGCTTGTATCATTTAGCATAATGCTCTCCAGTTCCATCCATGCTGTCGCATAGGGTAGGAGCTTCTTCTTCCTCTCTGCTGCGTAATATTCCATTGTGTAAATGTACCACAGCTTTCTGATCCACTCATTTACATGGGCACTTAGGTTGCTTCCAGCACTTGGCTGTAAATTATAAATTGTGCTGCTATAAACATTGGGGTGCATAGGTTCTTTTGAATTGGTGTTTCAGGGTTCTTAGGGTATAATCCCAGCAGAGGAATCGCTGGGTCAAAAGGCAGTTCCATTTTTAGTTTTCTGAAGAAATTCCATACTATTTTTCACAGTGGCTGCACCAATCTGCATTCCTGCCAACAGTGCACTAGGGTTCCCTTTTCTCCACATCCTCTCCAACACTTGTGTGTTGATTTGTTAATGATGGCCATTCTAACCAGAGTGGAGTGGTTTTACTGTGGTTCTTATTGTGGTTTTAATTTGCATCTCTCTGATGGCTAGTGATGCTGAGCATTTTTTCATATGTCTCTGGGCCCTCTGTATGTCCTCTTTGGAGAAGTGTCTTTTCAAGTCTTTTGCCCATTTTTTAATTGTTTTTTTTGTCTTCTTGGAGTGGAGTTGTGTACGACATGTTTTTAAAAGCCAGACTAACCAACAAATTTTTAAACTCTACATAGACCAAAAATTTAATATGATTTGTAATAGTTTGCTAGGGCTTCCATAACAAAGTACTAAAGACTAGGTGACTTAAACAATGAAAATTTATTTTTTCATGGTGTTAAATTGTGCAAGCCCATGAGCACGGTGTTGACAGGGCTGGTTTCTCCTTAGCTTGTAAATGTCTGTCTCCTGGTGTCTTTTCACGGTCTTTTCTGTAGGTGTCTGTGTCCCAGTCTCTTTTTATAAGGACATCAGGCATGAGATAGAGCCCACCCTAATGCCTCATTTAACTGCCGTGTTGCAGATCCTGTCTCCAAATGCAGTTGCATTCTGTGGTACAGGGCATTAGAATTTTAGCCCATAACATGGTTTAAGCTGAAGCATGACTTTTGGGATTATAAATGTTAAAAACTTATATATTTCTAAGAAATAAAAAAAAATATAGGTACAGAGTGATTCAACTTTAAAACAATTTTAAAATTTGCTTTTAATCACTGTTATTTGGCTTTGTAATTTAGCCTGGGTCCATTTTCATGCCAAACGATGTGCTTCTAATGAAAGAATTAGATTCCTTTTAATTCATTCCTTACTAAATGCTTCTGAGTATACTGGCAACCTGAGATTTCTGTTGAAATCCTCATCCTCCTCATCATCTTCACCATAATTGCCATCATTATCAAGCTAACATTTATTAAGAAGTTTTTCATGTCAGACAATGTGCTATACATATCACACACAGTTTCATTTAATCCCTATAATAATCTCATACGCTAAGTAAAATTACTATTCCTTGTTGTAGATAAGAAAACTTTTAGAGTTGAATTATTGAATGAACACATAACATGAGTAAATGCTGGAATTCTGATCAGCCATCATTCATGTCTGAGTCTGCAATGTCTATGTAGGACTATTTCTCATGATTGACATGGTACACAGGTAAAGGGAAACCTGTACCAAGCACTCAGCACTAGGGATATTGGTATTCGAATAGCAGGAACTTCTAAGAATTTCCGCAAACTCTAAACCACACTGAAGCACATTCAGTTCTGACCCCTATGTGAAAGAGCACATGGCCTGAGAAATGGGAGGAAGAGATTCAGGTAGAATATTAGCAGTATCTCCTGAACTAGGAGCACAGGAAGCAAAGGATAGATCCAGTAGTGAGCAAGGAGCTTGCCAAGGTGTTTACTCCAGCCCAGCTCAGGCTTGTCACTGTTGGCCAAAGGATGGGGGAGAAGAAAACGGAAAGCAGAGAAGGAAGGTTCTTTAAAAAAAGGGAGAAAGTATGAAATGATATGGATGACACTAAATTTGCAAAATACTAAAATCATCATGAATGATTTAAAGCCCCCAAAGATCCTAAGCTAGCATCAAGAAACAAAACCCAACTAGAAGTAAAACTTTGTGACTTTGTAAACTTTGAAGTAAAAAATAAAATAAAATAGAATAATAAAATTAAATTAAATTGAATTAAATATTGTACCAACCTGAATACCCAAAATAGGAAATTATTTAATAAGTATACTGCATATTCAATGGAATTCCAAGTAGCTATTAAAAATTATGATCTATAAGATTATTCTAAAATATTGATGTTCTTCAAGATAACATTTTTTGGTGAAATATTGATTACAGAATATATTTTGATTTTGTAGAATTCTAATTTTTTAAATAAAATGTTAATATATATATTAACATAGAAGAAAATGAAAATATGTGTCACAGAGTGGTACTGCTTGTTCTTGTAGTAAATTTTGCTTTCAATTTTATGCTTTATATTCTACAAAATTTCCATAAAACCATATAATTAATATTTTGTAATAAAAATCATGTTATTTCCAAAAATAAATAGGAGACTATTGAAGGCAGTTCACAGTGAAAAGGTATCTGAAGAACGAGACCAGAAAACTTGCTCAGAATTAGAGAAATACACTATTACACCAGAAGAGTTATAAACAGGCTGTTCAAGAAAAGGAGAATAAAGCAAGGAAAAGTCCCACTCTTCTGAGGCTTCCGAAAAAGCTGAGATAGTTCATTCAGGGTCTTGTATATCTTGCGTGTCATAGTAAATAATTAGTGAGTCCTGATAAAATGTAAGAATTTAGTCCATCTCGTGATCCAACCAAAGTCTGTCAACTCTTGTCAGGGCAAAATCAATTAAATCAACTGGGGAACTACTTAAAAATACCGATTCCCTCAGTCCATCTGAAGTAAATCTCCCTGTCTGAGATGGAAACCAACCAGGTTTTTTTTTAAGTTCTGCAGGTTAATCTAATTTGTAACCAGGTTTGAAGAAAACTAATTTAATTCTAAATAATCATTTGGTTAAATAAAAAGACCACAAGTACTTTTAACCTTAACACATTCTTTCTTTCTTTTTTTATTGGGGTAACATTAGCTTACAACATTACACAAGTTTCAGATGCACATCATTATAATTCGATAACTGTATACACTACAGTCTGGAAATACCACCAATAGCCTAGCTTCCATCCTTCACTGTACATTAGACCCCTTCATCTATTTCATTCTCCCTCCTTTCTCTTTGATTTCCATCAATCTGTTGAACTTTGACACATGTCTGATTAAGAATTTTCTACAAATAATTGTTGAATACATGTTTTAATGTGAATTCTTTCATAATAAGAAATGTTCGCAAACTCCTATGCAATGCCATCACCAACCACTTAGTGTATAAGAATTAAATAGAGCACATGTCATTTAGAGACGATCACAAGACAGAAAGAAATAGACCACAGAGGAAGAAGTGTCCAGTAGTCCTCAGACTTTCACTCCCCTCTGTGCTCCCGCAGCTCCTGTGGCTAGCTTTGTTGACTTGTGTCCTAGTCTCTCTATCTCCACATCAAAAATAATGTCTAGCTCTGCCTTCTCTATCTTTTTACCATGAAAATTTGTCACAGAGCTGAAGCCTAATAAATATCTGTGGATTGGACAAAGGACGAAATGCTAGACATTATTATTACGAATACATTTGTTTCAGTTCAATGACTCTAGAATTCTACAGTAACTATTCTCAGTCTTTCAAACTTCCCCATTTTCCCTCTGTACCTTTATAAATGTTTGATAACAACCAACTTACGTGGTTATTCTGAAAAGCTTCAGACAATTGTGGAAGATGCTACAATGTTGTCCTCAAATAAGCATGAGAATTTCAAAGGTAATCAGGAGCATTTAGCAGAGCACATGCTAAGCCATATTGCCGTTCATTTGCTTCACAATTCTTCTGACTAAATGAGTACCAAGTTTTCTGTGCTTGCCAAACTAGACTGTTGGGGAGCAAAAATAACTGTGGTAAACAAATGCAACATGTTCAGGTAAGTGACCCCTAGCTTATATGATCTGGACTTCCTCAATTAAAGGGAACAAATTCTGGAGGCAAATGGTTTAGGTACAGACAAATTCAATGTGTTCTGGGCTGACCATGACCATTCTTCCTTGAAACCATTCATCCTCAAGGATGTCATCTGAAGTTCAAACATTCCACTACCCTTGTGGGTTAAGCTAAATCCATGAAACTTTAAAGCTTAAGATATGGCACAATCCATATGCCAGGTGGACAATGGATCATTTTACACCAGGGGTCAATGAGCAGAAATTTCAGGGGTGAGGAAGGATGTGCTCTCCTAGAAACATCTGCAGTCTTTACTTATCTGCACTATGCAGCACTGATTTAAAGTACTGGGTATTAGCAAGAGCTGGAAGTGTGGTTTAAAAAAAAAAAACCATAGTGGTTATAATTAACCATTGCAATGAAGAAAACTTGAAATGAATTTTACAAGATGCTGTATGGCCTGCCTGTCTTAACAGGGTTTTTCAGCACCAGAGTTGAAATATTTTTCATTGAATGTTTTATGCTTATCCTATTGCAAATAGTTATTTGAGATCTCAGTTTTTAAAAGCTTTTGTGAGAATAGAAATGCACATGAGTGTATTTCCCATTTTTTGCTTTTTGTTTTTACTTTGTTCAGTTCATTTTCTCACTTTAGGAATTTTGATGGAACCAAGCAGAATAAAGTTTTGAGCTTAAAACTTGAAATCAAACAACAAAATACAAAAATAATCTTTGTTTTCACTTCTTCACCAAGCAACTCAAATTATATTGCTAATGCCATTGCTGATATTGAATAGCAGTAAGAGCTTTATTATAGCATGCTTATCAATCGAGAAGAGTAAAGACCTAATGTAGTCATATTTCAGGGCAGGAAACCATGTGTGCCAATCAATGCATCTGTCTTTCTTTAATAACAGCAAGCTCCAATAATTCTTTATTAAAATCATTAACTTTTATTTGATAAGTTGCTATTATTTGTTGAAAGATAATGAGGGCTATTCACACCACAAAAATGTCGTGTGTATTATTCTGTGTTCAGAAAACTGCTTGCTGGGTATTACAATACACCATACCATACTGCAAATGTGTCAGAAAAATCACTACACAGATGTTTAAATGTTCCCCATTTATAAGTTGTATATAAGTGTTTGAGTGAACCTTTGCTACTGATAATTACAGTAAAAATTAATCAAGTAATGAACAGATAAATATTTTCCTTGAAACAGTATGGTGAGGAAATTGATGCAGAATGAACGGAAAGTGATGAACTGCTGAAGCTTAGATAATAGTTCAAGTTCATATGTTCTGTATATCTGAATATTATCTTATGTACCTTTCTAATACTAAAATTGAGGAACCTTTTCTTAACATTTTTCTTAAAATGTAGATGATATTTTTTTTTAAAAAAAGAGGGCATAATACCTAGTTACTTTACCAATTGGCAGAAGAAGTGAACCAAATATATTTACTTGTCAATACCTGTCAATACTACAAGGAATTGGTTACCTTCCTTAGGGTTTTGTGATCATCCTTAGGCTAAGACTCTAAGAGCCAACAGCCAATTTTCTCATTGAACCACAGCATGTTTCATTCGCTTTTACCCACTAACTTGAGCACAAACTCAAGCGTGCTTGTGTTTGGTTGTCATAAAGTTTAAGTTCGGTTTGTTTCCTCAATGGATTTTTTGTTGTTAAGTTTTGAAGAATATAGAAAAGTTGGAATAATTTTGCAGGGGATATCCTCATACCCACCCGCAGAGGTTATTTTTTAAAGCTGTGAAATGGGCCATTTACTTTTTTCAGTAATATTATTGAAATAGAAAATTGCATGTTCACAGACATTTAATTATATCTGGCAATTGGGCGTAGAGTTGAGCAAAATGATAAAAGACTATTTAAATTGAGGATGGAGAGCAACTTACTAGCAACATATAGCTTAATTATACAGACAGATCTATATTATTGATGGTAGAACAATTCAAATACAATTTAAAATAGTATTCAGTTGAAGCCAACTATCACTGAGATAGTGAGAAAAAGAAAACAATAACACTTTTAGATCTCATCAAAATGTGGTAAAATGTGCAGAGAACATAGCTAATGAATTCAGCTGCAGATTACTATATTAATGCAGTGTTTTCCAAAATGTGGGAGGTGTATCACTAGTATTATTGTCTTCTACACTAATAATTATAAGGTGAGTTTATTTGAATAAAAATTAGGCAAAATAATAGTATAAATATAATATAGACTATGGTAAAAATTATAAAGCATAATTGTTAAATGCCTAAAGTAAAAGAAATATTATTTTAATGATTGTTAGTAGACAGTCAGTGAGAAGATATTATACATGATGAAGTCCTTCGACATGTTGTAGGTACCACAGTTCTCCACTTATTAAAAATTGATTTCTAGGCTTTTCTTGTCCGAAATTTAAATATTTTCCCACAGATTGTGTTTGCAGCTGAAAACTCTAAAAATAATCAAAAGTCCCATTTCCTTTGGAACACTCCGTCTATTGAACGGACAATTTTTACTTATGAAGAGGAGGGGGGCAAAGTATTTTAATTTCCTTCCTAACTCAATGCAGGTCTATAATTTGAAAATCTTCTTCTATAATAAATAAATTATCACCACAAACAAATAGTGTGATTTCTAAGCCATAAAAACAGCATGTGGATAAATAGAGGTTGTGATTGCTTAGAATATAAAGTTACTACTGTATCAACAAAAGTCTTAAATTATTGGCACTTGACTCCCCTGTAGATTGTAAGACTAAATGTCTTCATTTATCATCATGCCACAGTAGTCTTTATAGCTAATATAGAGTCTAGGATAGGTGACTGGAGCCATCATATTCTGTAATATGAACCATTTGAAGACAGATTTTCTCAGTGAATGAGTTGAATGAAAGATTAAATGCAATCATAGGAGTTGGATGTTCATTTTATTCTAGCATTTTTATACAGTTTAAACAATTCCTACTTCCTCCCCCACCACTTCTCTTTTTTGCTTTCATAATCTTCTGGGGCAGGGAACTGGAAAGGAAGAAGTTAGTAGGAGCAAAGAAAGTGTCCTATTCCATTTGGCAGACAATTCTAGGCTAAGTACAGTCACACACACATACACACCACACACAAGCCACATTAAGGACAAAACCATTCCAAACTCCAGTTGTTTTTATAATTCAACTATTACAAAATGTGCTAGTATTTGATTAGTAAAATTAGATCACATTTATAAAATAATAAAAAATAGATTTCTAGGTGGGATTGTAAGCCATTTCAAATAGTTTCTTAAATATACATTTGATTATAAGACTTCTATCTATATAAATATCAAAGTGATTATTTCTATTTATTTCAAGTATCTTATAGTTAGAGGTAGAGACTAGGATCACACTTTGTTCTTTTTGGACATATTTTGCTATAGTTTAGTAGACACTAGGATCAAAGGAAAGGTCATATTTTTTTAACCCATATATGAAAACTTATCATTTTTAATGCTTCTAACAATTTTAATGTTTTTATTGCATTCAAAATTTAATTTTTAATTTAATTCCTCAGCTAAGATCATATTAACCACATTAACCTTTAGCACCATGATGTGAATGCTAATGGACCATGGCTAACGGACCGGAGTTTAAGTAGCCTTACAATTATTTTGCTCAACTTAGATTGAGTCCCAATAACAGAAAGGAATATAAAACTAACAGAAAGATTGGATATTTAAGAAAAATTTGGAACTGAGAGGTAAATAATCATTGTATATTCATTATAATTTTATTTATAATAGTGACCAGAGATCTAGAATTCTTTTAGGATTGCAAATTCATCCATCACAGTTGTGTAGACCAGATGTCTTCATAACCAGGTGTCAGTTTTAGCTTCTTTGTCTGTTTATGTACTGACATATTTCAAGTATGTATTTCTGATGATGTTATGGATTGGTGTTCCCAGAAGCAAACCCCAGGATAAGAACTTTAATATTAAGTACTTTATTTTAAAAATAATCAAAGGAAATGCCAGCAAAGGAGTGGGGAAATGAAAATTTTTTTAAAGCCTACAGTGGGTGTTGTATCAGCCAGTTACCACTGTGACCAAGTGGAACTCCACCCCACTGGGAAACTCCAGAACAAAGTGTCTAGAAGCTCTGCTAATTTGCTAGATTAGTTTCCATTCCTAAAAAGTAAGAATAATAAGAGTGTTGTTATATTGATTAAATGAGAAGTTCCTTGGGAAGCATCAAACACAGTGCCTGGCATATAGTGAACACTCAATAGATATAGGCTGTTGCGATTATATAGATCCAGTCAGCATCTACCAGCCATGGTTTTCTCACAGGCATATGTCCTACAAGTGACTGACATACTGAACCATCAGCTCTGATTTCCTTTCACTGGCAACAAAAAAGATACATAAAGTGACGGGCTCCATTTGACATGTCCAAATTTTATATTCGGCCTTTTCCAAGCACCCATTTAAACCTCACCAAGGATAGAGACTTCTGGTCAACATGGCCACATAGATAAACATAGTACTTGCCTCCTCCCACAACCACATCAAAATTACAACTAAACTATAGAGAAATCATCATTCAAAACCACCTGAAATCTGACTGAATAGAAGTTCTGCAACTAGGTAAATAAAGAAGAAGCCACATCAAGATAGGTAAAAAGGGTAGAGACACAGAACGAGCTGGTCGCACACCCATGTGATACAAATAAAAATCAGGAGGATTAGCTTGGCTGCTGAGGTCCCCCTGAGGAGCGAGGCATCCCAGCCCAGGGTTCCAATGCTGAGAAGAGACGTCCCATAATTTCTGGCTGTAAAAACCAGGAAGAATTGGGGTTGAGTGAGATGGAGGGCTTCTTGAGTCAATTCCTCTTAAAGAGTCCATACGTGGACTTACTTGGACTCTCTCCTTCTGAGCTCCAGCAATGCAGCAGCATCCTTAAAGGCACCAGAAACATATGGGAAGGAACTGAGTTGTGTGGCATCAGGGCAAGTGCTGTGGGGACAGTATTCTTCCAAACAGAAGTTCTGGGAAGCTATTGTTCTTTTGATGATCCTTACCCCCATAAATCCAACATATGGGTGCCTTGTCCAAGGGGAAATTCCCCTCTCCCCCAACTACTTCAACTTGGCTCTCATTGTTCCCCTGCCCTTGCCCTGGTCACTCCCCGAGACCTTGCCCCATCCAAATTTCAGGCCTACCCAACTTGTTTCAGTATCTTTTTCAAATGAATGGCCTGTCTTTTCTCATGCTTCAGATTTTTCTAAAATCTTTCAAACAAACAGCATCTGGCCTCAGTGTGCCATGTACTCCAGGTCTGGCATTAGCAGCACAGCTTTGGTTCAAAGCTGGGCCTCACCTGGCACCTCCAGCCCAGCCTAGTTATCAGCCATCTATAGATCTCTCTGTAGCTCCTGATGGGTGGCCCTGGGCAGAACAAATGTGGTGGCAGCTGGTCTTAGCTTGTACCTTCCAGGAGGCCCCAGAGCCAGCATACCCAGTGCATACCTTCAGACCGTGGCAAAGCACCACCCAACCACCTGCACAAGCAATACTCTCAAGGGGAAGACTCAGTGGGCACTGGAGCCCCACTGAACAAGTCCTGCTCCATGGGGTGGGCCCCTGAATGGCTAATCCTCCACTGTGGTTGGAGATTGATGGTCGGTGGTTACACCAAGCCCTTGCAGCTGATCAGCTGTGGGTAAATCCCTCCCATTGATATGCCAATAGCAATCAAGGCTCAACTAAAACAGGAGGGTACACACAGTCCACATGGCATGGATGGGGCACACGTCAAGTGCCCAGCTCAGGTGATTGAGGAGGCTGCACCATTGAGCCCTACAGGACACCTACTACATGAGGCCACTGTACCAAGTACCGAAGATGTAGCAACTTGGAGGACAAGATGGAGGCAGAGGTATACTTTGCCTCCTCCCACAACCAAAAGAAGGACAATAACAAATTTAAAAACAAAAATAACAAGAACTGCCCCAAAAATCAAACTGCATAGAAATCTGACAACCAAGGAGGTAAAGAAGAAACATTCAGCCAGACCAGTAGGAGGGGCAGAGACAGGCAGCTGGGATGGAGGGACTTACGGCAAGGCAGCATCTGGAGAACTGGGGCAAGCGAGGTGGTGGCTGGCAGACTGGGCAAGGTGGTGGCTGGTGGACTAGGCAGTCCTACATTTGTGTACGGGTAAACCAGGAGGAATAACTGGAAAGTGAGACAGACCACACAACCCAGGGTTCCAGTGAGGGGAAATAAAGCCTCAAAACCTCTGCTGAAAACACCGGTGGGGGTTGAGGCAACAGCAGGAGAAACTCCCAGCCTCACAGGAGAGTTCATTGGAGAGACCAACAGGGTCCTACAATGTACACAAACCCATCCACCTGGAAATCAGCACCAGAATGGCCCAATTTGCTTGTGAGTAGCAGAGGAAGTTACTGAAAGCTGGCAGAGAGCTAAGCAAGCAGCATTGTTCCCTCCCCAACCTCTCCTCCACATACAGTGCTACAGTGCAGCAACCTGGGTTGCCCTGCCTGAAATACCTAAGATTCTGCTCTTTAGTATGTAACAGGCACACCAAGACAAAAAAAAAATGGCCCAAATGAAAGAACAGATCAAACCTCCAGAAAAAATACAACTATGTGATAAAGAGATAGCCAACCTATCAGATGCAAAGTTCAAAACAATGGTAATCAGGATGCTCATAGAAATAGGTGAGTATGCTCACAAAATAGAGGAAAAAGTGAAGACTATGCAAAGTGAAATAAAGGAAAATATACAGGGAACCAATAGTGACTGGAAGAAAACTGGGACTCAACTCAATGATTTAGAGCAGAAGGAAGAAATAAACATGCAACCAGAAGAGAATGAAGAAACAAGAATTCAAAAAAAAAAATGAGGAGAGTCTTAGGAACCTCCAGGACAACTTTAAACATTTCAACATCCGAATCATAGGGGTTCCAGAAGGAGAAAAGGAAGATCAAGAAATTGAAAACTTATTTGAAAACATAATGAAGGAAAACTTCCCTAATCTGGCAAAGAAAATAGACTTCCAGGAAGTCCAGGAAGCTCAAAGAGTCCCAAAGAAGTTGGACCCAAAAAGCACAGACCAAGGCACATCACAATTACATTACCCAAGATTAAAGGTAAGGTGAGACTCTTAAAAGCAGCAAGAGAAAAGAAGACAATTACCTACAAAGAAGTTCCCATAAGACTATCAGTTTATTTCTCAAAAGAAATCTTGCAGGCAAAAGGGGGCTGGCCAGAAGTATTCAAAGTCATGAAAGGCAAGGATTCACATCCAAGATTACTCTGTCCAGCAAAGTTTTCATTTAGAATAGGAGAAGAGATAAAGTACTTCCCAGATAAGGTGAAGTTAAAGGGGATCATCATCACAAAGTCTTTATTATAAGAAGTGTTAAAGGGACTTATCTAAGAAAAAGTAGATGATCAAAATATGAACAGTAAAATGACAACAAACTTACAACTATCAACAACTGAACCTAAAAGAAAAAAACAAAAATGAACTAAGCAAACAACTAGAACAGGAATAGAATCACAGAAATGAAGATCACAGGGAGGGTTATCAGTGGGGAGGGAGTGAGGGAAGAGTGGGAGAAAAGGTGCAGGGAATAAGAAGCATAAATGGTAGGTACAAACTAGATAGAGGGAGGTTAAGAATAGTATGGGAAATGGAGAAATCTAATAACTTATATGTATGACCCATGGACATGAACTAAGGTAGGAGAATGCTGGTGGGAGGGGGTTGCAGGGTGGAGGGGAATAAAGGGGAGGAAAAAATGAGTCAACTATAATAGCATAATCAATAAAATATATTTAAAAAAATAAAATATTCCCATGAATCCACAATAAAAAAAAAAAGGAAAAGAAACAAACATGATTAGGATGTCCAAAGGAGGTGACAAAAAAACATGGACCAAACAAAAGAACAGAACAAAACTCCAGAAAAAGAACTAAACAAAATGGAGACAAAAAAATCTACTACATGCAGAGTTCAAACACTGGTTATAAGGATGTTCAAGGAACTTAGTGAGAATCTCAACAGCAAAAAAGGATCAGTCAGAAATGAAGGATACACTAATTGAAATGAATAATAATTTACAAGGAATTAACAGTAGTCTAGGTGAAGATGAAAATCAAATCATTGATTTGGAATATAAGAAAGTAAAAAACACTCAGTCGGAATAGCAAAAAAAAAAGAGAGAGAGAGAGAGAGAGAGAGAGAGAGAGAAAAGAAAAGAAAGAAAGGAAGAAAAAGAATAGGAATCCCCAAAATGTAGATAATGTAGGTAGCCTCTAGGACAATTTCAAACATACTAACATTTACATCATGGGGTGATGGAAGGAGAAGAGAAAGAGCAAAAATCAAAAAACTATTTGAAAAATAATGACAGAAAAGTATTTAACCTAGTGAAGGAAATAGACACACAAGTCCAGGAAGTGCATAGATCCCAAAAAAGATGAGCCCAAAGAGGCCCACTCCAACACAAATCATAATTAAAATGTCAAAGTTTAAAGACAGAGAATCTTAAAAGCAGCAAGACAAAAGCAGTTAGTCACCTACAAGGAAACTCTCATAACACTGTTAACTAATTTCTCAACAGAAACTTTGAAGGCCAGAAGGGAGTGGCAAGAATTCAGAGTGATGAAAAGCTAGAACCTACAACTAAGATTACTCTACCCAGCAAAGCTATCATTTAGAATGAAAGGACAGATAAAAGGCTTCCCAAACAAGAAAAAACTGAAGTAGTTCAACACCACCAAAACAATATTCTATGAATTGTTGAAGGGTCTTCTTTAAGAAGAAGAAAAAGAAAAGATCAAATATATAAACAATAAAATGTCAATAAATATATCTCTATCAACAATTAAACCTAAAAACAAAATAAACAAACATCTAGAACAGAAATAGACTCATAGGCAGAGAAAACATTTTGATAGCTGCTAGATGGGAGGGGGATTGGGGAAGTGGGTGGGAACAATGAAGGGACTAAGTACAAATCAGTTTTTATGAAATAGTCATTACACTATGGGTGTAAAGTACAGCATAGGTGATACAGTCAATATATTATAATAATTATATGTGGTGTCAGATGGGATTTACCAAATGATCACTTAACAGGTTATGTAATATTTAATTACTGGGGTATACACCTGAAACTAACATAATAATATATGTCAACTGTAATTGAAAAATAAAAAATGATTTAAACCTCACCAGGTGTGTCCAATACCAGAAGGTATGGGTAGCATATGTCTTCCATCTCCCCAATAGGATCCAAAATACTACATAGAGTTTAGCTTTGTGGAACTTTCTTCCTAAAGGAAATGTAGGACTGCTTTGTTATTTAAATTAAATACTTCTGTGCAGATATTAATACAGTTGGTCCACTGATAACTCCTATCTCATACTATACACATCTTCCCTTGCTCCTAAGAGCACCATCATATCTGCCTGGAGAATTAAAACTCATAAGATTGAAAATCACCTGGTTCAGCTGAGGTCCAGAGATGACACAGACCCTATTCCTCATATCCTGTTTACTTGTGAGCTCAGGTCTAGATGAGAGGTGTGTGTAGCAGTGTTCCTGGGGTTCCTTTCCCTACTCACTACTTGGTTGTAGCAGAGACCACACCCTTTCTCTGCAAAGAATTGAACACATGACTGAGGAGTTATCACATGGGGTGCACCTGAAACAGAATCAGAATTTTTATATTCAAAACTAAAGGGAGACTGTCCTCCTTAGTCACTGAGTCATTTAGGTTAGCAATTTTCTTATTGAATGAGTGTTGGATTTCTTTAACGTACACTTAAGGCTCTGAACTCTTACCTCTAAAATTAAATATCACCCATGAAAGCAGAAAGTGGCAGTAGGCAATTTTGTAAATGTCAAATAACAATATTTAACTTTGCTTTAAATGCATCATGTATAGTCCTTTTAATAAAGGGGTACGTATAATATGTATAGGTATGCACACAAATACACATAAGCATATACATAGGCATGCACACATATATATGTGCATTGCTTAACCATAGGTGGACATTCATCAGGTGATGTATTGCGTCTGAACCCGCAGCACCTTCAGGGTGTACATGCAGGAGCTGGGCACTGCAGGTACTCCCCATTGTGAGTTATGGTTTATATAATAATTGGCTCAGCTGAGAAGCAGTCTAATGATTTGCAATCAGCAATGCTTTCTTCTGATTCAGCTGATGTCTCAGCTTCTTCACAGTATTCATTAAGCAATTTTTTGATATTTATGTTCCACTCCTATACTTTATTTTCAAGCACAGTGGTTAGCATGTAGGAAAGCCCCGACAGCTAAGTTTAATCACCACAAAGACGAGACTCAGTTCATCACATATTTGTTTGTGTTTAGTTATTTGAAAATTGCCTGAAACTGAGTGATGCATTTTGAGCCAATTCATCGTGTTATTGTCGTAGTTGTGGCTGTTGCAAAGCAGGCAGTGTGAGAGGCCTTCCGGGTCAGAGCAGTGACAGCAAGGAGCGCAGAGGTGAGGCTGAGATCAGGTTAGAATTGCTTGTCGCAGCAGCTGGACAAGAGAAGTAAAGCACCAAACGGAATTCGTCTGTCGCAGTAGATTTTGAAAATATCTGCTCAGGACAGACAAAAATCATCACTAGTGACCAGTAAACAGCTGGTGAGCTGAATGGATGTTATAGAAATAGAACATAGGCCTTAGCCTGACTTTTGTATGGCAGTAGTGGCCAAAGAAGTGGCATTGATGGGGACATCACGTTTCCAAGTGATTCTGAAAGCAAACCAGATTCATTCTTCAAATGAGTGTGCTTTATTTTCTCATTATTCCTAAACTTGGGACATGTGGCTGCTTTGCAATGCCTTCGCCCTCACCCTCTTGGGTATCTTGGGATTGTAAGAAAACCACTGTGCTTAACACACAGTAAGTCCTTAATAAATGTTAACTGTTACTATTCCTGGGTATATGCTAACCATTTTATTGCCAGAATTCAGAGAGAGCTTACGCCAAGGCAATATCAACTACAAAAATGTTTCACTGTGCTATTTAGAAAGCTCTCCTCCTTATTAGATTAGGTCACTTTTTTTTTCTGAAAAATGAGGCTTGACTTGGCTTTGGTGTGGAGATATTAGAAAACAGAATATTTTAAAAATATTTCACCATGTGACAAGTCAGGCTACTTGTTACCAATAAGGTTTGGATTTAAATGATGTCACAATATTTATTAGAGCCACAATCTATGTTTTATTAGAGGTGCTGATTCTTCTGACATCAGATTAACTGTTGAATTATCTATTTCGAAAATGATAATGAGTCTGATTAATATGTAAAGACTTAACACACCAGGATCATGTGCAATATTTTTATCCTTATTAGGAGGAACTTTTTGTGGCTGTTGGTTGTTTTAGCTTGGGAAAAAAACAACAACAGTGGATTCCTCCAAACAGAATCGAGCCAACACTTGCAGTTTACACTAAAATTAGAAAATACAACAGCTTGGGCGCTCACATGGTCACCTCGGCCCATCTATTCATACTCTTATGGCAACTAGTATGAATGAAACAGACCTGTTTGGCCACAGGTCTAGAGGATTTAGGACATGCTAATAGTGCTTTATTTTTCAGGGATAATTCTAACTACTATTTTAACTATCCTGGATGACAATATATCAATCAAACCAAGAATAGTCAAAGAGTGAGCCCATTCCATTAAAAATCTTCAGAAGGTACAGATCAGCTTGCACTTAAAAACATATTACCGGGAGCTCGCATGTCATGTGAAGAGTTCTGGGGCAGCTCGGTTTCCCATGATGACCCAGCAAAAATGATTAAGGCATCCTAAACCTCTGCTTGGTCATTCACCCATTCCCAAATTATGTCTTTGCTCTTGGTCTCAACACTGGAGTGTTCTCCCTAGCATCTCCCTGGGTTGCTCTGTCTCACAGCAGGTGCACACGCTGACAGCCACTGCCGCTGATGATCCCATCATTTTTCACCTTATCGCTTTGATTTATTACTGTAGCAAGTTTAAATTTGGAATCTATTGTTTATTCTGTTACATACTAATGAGACTTTCTGCCTCGAAGATGTTTTGCATTCACCCTTTTTTCCAACTTCTTAGAGTATTTGTATAAAACTAATTTATATTAGCCAATTTGATACGCAATGACCTCTCTCTCTCTTTCACACCCACACCCCCACACACACACCCCTTATATTTTTAACATTTGTCTCTACTACTAAGAAAAATATTTTTAAAGAAAAAAATTATCTTTTAAAGAAAAAAAGTATGCTATCAATTTGCCCCTTAACATTATATTTTCTACAAATTACTATGCTCATTTTCACAATATTTTATTTAGCATGTGCAGCGTTCTAGCCACTGGGCTAAGTGCTTAGAATATGTGCATAAAAACACATTGCTTATGTTGTTGAAAAGGTAACAGTTCAGCTGAGATACAGTTAAAAAAATGGAACAAATCATATAATGCTGTAGTCAGAGTTCAATATACAAAAAGAGGAAGCCACACTCCTTGCTAAGTCAGGGAAAGCTTCACAAAAGAGGTGATATTACCTGAATTTCAAAAAAGGAATAGCAATTAGCCAAATGCATTCAAGACTGAGAGTGGAGAGATATTGCTAAGGAAGCATCAGAATCAAAGGCAAAGAGAAATGGGGTTCATTTGAAGAATTATAGGCACTAGTTGGTGTGGGTAGTGTATGAGTTGCACAATATTAAATTAAGCTGGGAAGTTCAGGGACTGATCATGAATAATCTTGTATTTAATCCTATAAAGATTAGATTTTTTCTCAGTAAGTCAAAAACTGAAAAGACCCACTTGGGAAGAAATTTAAAAATTTGTATTCCCAAAACCCACTTTCCCCCCAAATTCTAGTTCAGTAGCCAGGGGTGGGCACTGGGATTCTGTTCCACGTTTAAAAAAAAATACCCTTATGTGATTTTTGGACACATCACAAAGAGAAGTCTTTGAAGAAATCTGAGCAAGCAAGGTAGTTACATAACCAGAATTGCATGTCGAATACTTTGGTAATATTTTAGAGAATGCCAAAACAACTATTTGGTCAAGTCATTCAAACTAGTGATCAGCACAGTAAAAATATTTGCCAAACTCATTGGCTAATTCAGTCTGAAAGGTGAACCAATGTGCTGACTTGGAACCATTTTAAAGCATTTCTGAGGTTATCATTTTACAGAAGTGTTATTGTTTGCCTTTGGACTTCCTTGAGTAACACAATTCTATCTTCAGATTTTGGTGGTTTATGTTCCTGAGATTATCATTGGGTGACTTTCAACTATTGTAGTCTTCATAATTGTGCTAATTATAATCAAGCACTCAGCATTAGAAATGGTTTGCTTCAGCTCTACTGGTAATAAAGCAAGTGAAATTTGTAAAATAAATTGAATTTCATACAAGCTTGTAAGCCCAAGGGCTTTTTCTAGTAATATCTAATTTTTAAAAAGACCCTTTCTTCTGACCTCGTGGAATGGTGCCTTTATTAGACCGTAGATGTTAAAGCATTATTAGTACCTCACTACATATGCCAAACACACAAATCTTTCCATGCTATCAAAGGTTTTTTCCTGTGAAACTGGAGGTAAACATATTATTTCTTTACTGAGAGAATTCATTCAGCATATACAGGCCCAGAGTGATATAATAGTAGGAATCTCAAAGTTTGGAATCAGGACTCCAGCCTGTGGTTTCTAATGCTCTTTCAGGTGGTCTGCATTATTCATTCTCTTCCAGCTACATATCTGTACAAGGCTGATTTTATTCATCTATTTCAATGAAGACAACATATCCAGCAGATTGAATGCAGAAGCTGATATGAAAATTCAGCTGTTTTCTATTAAGTGGACATGAAAGGGATTTGCAAAAATGTAAAACAATGCCATTTTCATTAATTATCTTGCTTGGAAAATATAATTATCTTTCAAAAATACCTTATGATTATATATAGTATTTATTCTTATTTAAGTAAAGTTATATTCAGAATTGTTCTCAGTTTTAATTTCTAATATGATAAATATCAATAGCTATACCCCACATAAGGCTCTTTGGGATCCTCAATCATTTTCAGTGTGTAAAGAAGTCTTGAAATAAAAATGTTTGAGAAACGCTGGCCTATAGAAAAGGGGAAGACTCATGGAAATGTAGGTGTTTGACAGTACTCAGTTCATTTGCAATTTTTAATTTTGACTTGTTCTTCCTTGAATCTAATTCCCTAGACTTCACTTCTGAAGACTATATCCAATGTGAAGACAAAAAACATTTTTTTCAACAGTAGCAGTAACTGGTAAAAATAGAAATTGATCCAAAAAGTCCATCCCTTAAATTTTTTTCTTTCCTCACAGCAAATGTGTGTGTGTTCAGGACAGAGAGATGAAAGTCTAGAAGGGTTAGGTTAGCAAAAAATTAGATTTCCCAAGTTTCATACCAAATGAATATTTTATTGCTCTATGTGGCAATACCAAGCTATGTGTCCTCTTAAGGGAACTTTCTGCCCCACGCTCTTGTAAAATCTCTTCCAATACTGCTTTGTATTGCCTTGTAGACTTTCTTCTAAAGTGGTATTTTTGTCTATAATGAATTTTAAAAGATACATTGGCACATACATTTTCTTTTTATTAAACTTTTACTTCCTGGCCCAATTTCTAATTTGTTTATATTCCTTGTCATTACTTCTCAGCTTTCACTGGAGTTTGCCTTTCAATTTAAATGTGCAGATTTAATTAATACATTATTGTTTACTCTCTCCTGCAGATCATTAAGACATTAAATTAGACCAGACAAAACATCAGGCTTCAAGTTCTGCACTAAGAATCTCCCTTCCCTGTGATATATTGTCATTTACCGTTGCCCTGTTCCATTTATTATTACATTTCCACACATGCAACAGTGCTCGTATCCAAGCCAATTTGAATTAAATTTGCAAGTAAGATTTTGTGAGGCCTTACATAAAATGATTCACTAAAAGCAAGATAGATCACCTGCATCCTTCTAGGGAAATCTATTGCTTGGCTGGCTGTGTAACTCTTCTCCTTTCAGAACACTGAGCCCCCTTCCCATCACCTTCTGCCACCCCTCCCGCCCCAAGGCCTCCTGTTGTCGAGAGCGATCTGTGAAGCCTGTTTTCTACTGTCCACAGTTAGGGCATCCTCAAGGTGTTTGGCTAAGGATTCTTTTCACGCTTAGAAACCTAAGCTTTCTGACCCCACAACATTGTCTTTTCTTGCTAGAGGCCTGGGGCTTGTTTCTCTAATGATCTTTTTGTATACGTATCCAGAACTTTGAGGTCATTTTTACTCACTTTGGGACTCTTCTGTGGTACCCATATGGTACACTTGATCAGAATCCTGCTGCCTAAGCACCTTAGTCACCATCATTTCCAGATTTAGCTCATGGTTGCGGGGCTTTCTTTTTTATTAATATACTTTTAAATTGTAGTTGGCATACAACATTATGTGTCAGGTGCACAAAATAGTGATTAGACATGTATAAACCTGACAAGGTGATCACAAGTCCCATAACCATCTGACACCATACATAGTTATTACAGTATCATTGACTACATTCTCTATGATGTACTTTACATCGCCAGGACTTATTTTATATCTGGCAGTTTATACTAGTTAGTCTCCTTCACCTTTTTTGCCCACCAGCTTACCTACCCTCCCATCTGGTGACCATTAGCTCGTTGTCTGCATCTATAAATATTTTTCTGTTCCGTTTTGTTTATTCATTTTTTCATCTTGCCTTCACTTATCCATTAAAGGACTTAGCATCCACATATAAGTGAAATCATATGGTATTTTTCTTTCTCTTATTTCATTTAGCATAGTAGCCTTTATATCCATCCATGTTGCAAATGGCAAGATTCCCTTCTTTTCATGGCTGAGTAATATTCCATTGTGTGTATATGTGTACCTATGTGTCATAGGGTAGTTATTTTTTAAATTTTTGGAGGAATCTTCATACTGTTTTCTTGAAAGTATAGTGTTCTGTGGCTGGAATTGCCACATAGATAATTTGATGTTCTGAATAATTTAAGATTCATTCCATAGTCTTAATTACTAGAGAGTTGAAATCCTCAAACCAGGTCCTGCCTTGTTAGGAAATGAGGGAATAAGTTAAGTAAATAGTTATCAAGAAATATAATTTACTCATAGTTGTTAGGGCAGGAAAGCTATTTCTCTGCACTCAATCTCTGCCCATGAAAGAGGGAGGGAGGTAATAGCATAGCAGAATTAGAGCATAGTCAGAGGTTATCTTTAAAATAGACATCACGCTTATTTTGAGAACTTGGCATAGCATCTTTTAGGTAAATTTTGGCATTATCTTTTAAAATGAAAAAAAATCCCTTACAAAAAGTATACTAATAGATTGACTAGAGGTTACTATAAATGAGTGCCCTACCCTCTGAAAGGACCTGCATACCAAAGGGATAGGGAAAGTGAATGAGCAAATAAAGAACTGAGAGCCTGAGTAGTGGAAAGGGGAAGGTGGGGTTCAAGACACAGGGTTCAATTCTGCAAAACCCAGTGGTCTGAGTAGTAACACCCTAAAAGGTCTTTGGGAAGAGAAGATGCCTTATTTTGGGAAAGTTAAATACTTGACAAAAATGCACAGGGATTAAGACAGCAAAGCAAACTGATCCCCACTACTAGTCAACAGAATATTATAGGGGACAAAGATATGTCATTCACTTCTTCACTCATTTGTGTGTTATCCATCCATCCACCCAATGCTTTAAATCACATTTTAGGCACCAAGTATATAGTACTAGAGGCAGGAAAGAATACAAAGAGTTGATACAAATAAATAAGATTTTGACCTTAAGTAGTTCACAGTATACACAGGGGGACCCAAGAGAATGAAATTTATTTTATAAAAGATTGTGTATTTATTCTTACATGTTTAAAATTCAGTCACCTTTTTTGAAAAGAAATTCTGACTTTAATTTTATTTATTTCAAGGTTGACACTTTATTTTTTATTTTTGTTACATGAGCCTGTTCTCTACTTGTACTTTTTATTTTTTTATATTTTATTGATTATGCTATTACAGCTGTCCCCTTTCCCCCCTTCACTCCCCTCCACCCTGCACACCCCCTCCCACCCACACTCCCCACTTTAGTTCATGTCCATGTATCATAAGTTCTTTAGCTTCTACATTTCCCACACTACTCTTGCCCTCTCCCTGTCTATTTTCTGCCTACCATCTATGCTACTTATTCTCTGTATCTTTTCCCCTTCTTTCCCCTTCTCACTCCCCTGTTCATAACCCTCAATGTGATCTCCATTTATGTGGTTCTGTTCCTGTTCTAGTTGTTTCCATAGTTTGTTTTTGTTTTTGTTTTAGGTCTGGTTTTTAATGATGGTGAGTTTGCTGTCATTTTACTGTACATGTTCTTTATCTTCTTTTTCTTAAATAAGTCCCTTTAACATTTCATATAATAAGGGCTTGGTGATGGTGAACTCCTTTAACTTCACCTTATCTGAGAAGCACTTTATCTGCCCTTCCATTCTAAATGATAGCTTTGCTGGATAGAGCAATCCTGGATGTAGGTCCTTGCCTTTCATGACTTGGAATACTTCTTTCCAGCCCCTTCTTGCCTGTAAGGTCTCTTTTGAGAAATCAGCTGACAGTCTTATGGGAACTCCTTTGTAGGTAACTGTCTCCTTTTCTCTTGCTGCTTTTAAGATTCTCTCCTTATCTTTAATCTTGGATAATGTAATTATTGTGTACCTTGCTATGTGCTTTCTTCGGCCCAACTTCTTTGGGACTCTCTGAGCTTCCTGGACTTCCTGGAAGTCTATTTCCTTAGCCAGAATGGGGGAGTTCTCCTTTATTATTTGTTCAAATAACTTTTCCACTTGTTGCTCTTCCTCTTCTACTTCTGGTACCCCTATAATTTGGATGTTGGGATGTTTAAAGATGTCCTGGAGGTTCCTAAGCCTTTCTTCATTTTTTTGAATTCTTGTTTCTTCATTCTTTTCTGATTGGATGTTTCTTTCTTCCTTCTGGTCCACACCATTGATTTGAGTCCTAGTTTCCTTCCCATCACTATTGGTTTCCTGTACATTTTCCTTTATTTCACTTAGCATAGCCTTCATTTTTTCATCCAATTTATGACCAAATTCAACCAATTCTGTAAGCATCCTGATTGCCAGAGTTTTGAACAGTGCATCTGGATAGGTTGGCTATCTCTTCATCACTTAGTTGTATTTTTTCTGGAGTTTTGATCTGTTCTTCCACTTGGGCCTTTTTTTTGTCTTATTGTGCCTGTTACATAATGAGATTCAGAGCCTTAGGTGTTCACCAGGCTGGGGTAACCCAGTCGCTGGGTTGTGATGCTGTATTTGAGGGAGAGGGAACAATGGTGCTTGCTCCACTCTCTGCCAGATTTCAGTCACTTCCCCCACTTCTCACAAGCAAAGTGGGCCCTGTGGTGCTGATTCCCAGTGGGTGGGTTTGTGTACGTTCTAGGACCCTGTGGGTCTCTCCAACAACCTTTCCTGTGAGGTTGGGAGTTTCTTCTGGCACCTCAACCCCCACACGTGTTTTCAATCAGTGATTTGAGATTTTATTTCCCGGCGCTGTGACCCTGGGTTGTGTGGTCTGTCTCACTCCCCAGTTTCCCCTGGTTTATCTGTGTGTGAATGTGGAACTGCCCGGTGTGCCAGCTGCCTTGTGAGCCGCACACTGGCCCACAATCCACTGCCTTGCTGGGTCTGCCAGCCACAGCTTTCCCATGAGCCCTCTCCACCCTCGGGACCCGACTCCACCCCTCCTACTAGTCTGAATTAGCATGTCTTCTTTGTCAGACTTCCATACAGTTCGATTTTCTGTCAGTTCTGGTTGTTTTTTGTTTTTAAATTGTTGTTGTCTTTCTTTTGGTTGTGCAAGGAAGCAGAGTGTGTCTACCTATCCCTCCATCTTGGCTGGAAATATATATCAAAATTTAGTCACCTTAAACTACTCTCGATTTGATGTAATACACCTATCAAGATGTTTTTTCCACTGCTCAAAGCAGTTTTTGAACTTGTCAATTTTTATGCATTTTAGTACTTTTGTTTTTTGTTTCACCTCTTCCACATCAGTGAAACATTTCCCTTTGAGAGTTTTTTTCATTCGGGGAAACAAAAAAAAATTTACTTAGGGCAAGATCAGGTGAATAGGGAGGGTAGAACATAGCAGTCATACTGTTTTGGTCAAAAACTGCTGAACACTCAGCACAGCGTGGGCAGGTACGCTCATAAATTACCCATCATGAAATGGCCAAACGTGTTGAAAGAGTCTTCAAAAAAATTCACCGAAGCCAAATGGCATAGCCTTTCACAGCAATGCCAACTGGTACACTGATACAGATGGGTTTCTAGAATGCTCACCGACCTAGCTGAGGGAAGCCTGCACTACAAGGGGCCCACCCTACAGAAGATAATTCCGTTTTGGGTGGGGTTCCCCTTATAATGACATTATTCCCAGAAAAGTTGAGCAGAAAGATTGGCATCCAGGATATAGAAGCAGTTTTAGAAAACCCAAAAGGATCAAGGTACCCAGGGGTCTAGAGAATTAACACTCTGTTTTTCTGTGTGAGTTGTGTGAAGGAGGAGGGAGGGGGCATCCATGAAAGTGTTGGCTCATGAAAACTTCGCCTGTTGGCCTGACATATGAAATTCAAACCACTCTGCTCTGTGGAAGTAATGCAACTCTACTTCAGGTCTCAGTTGAGTAAAAAACGAAGGAACAAGGTATTCTTTAAGCATCTTTTGTTTTTGTAGAGCCCTAGTTGGAGGAAGGGAAAAGAGAAGCCACTGCAAAGGAAAATCAGAATCTAGTTATGCTGAAGCTAATTTGCTTTTAGTTTTATGGCATGGAAATCAGAAGCTGGAGTGGACTGTGTGGTGGTCTGCCCAGGGATCTTTTCTGACCAGGCGGCATGTTTGCGATACCTGTAGGGCAGGGAAAGAAAGAGTTAATATCCTTAAAAGCAGCCTTTCCACAAATATCAAGGAGTTGGTTAAAAAAAAGTTCCCGCTTCTTGGCACTTAAGTTAGAATCCCTGTGGGGAATGTCCTACATTGTCCATCAGTTTTCTAAATGCCTGACCTCTGGTTGCTGTCAGGTAACTGACTTGGTATCACACTTTCACTGGCTTTCTGCTCTTTCCAGACTCAGTTTCCACATTCCTACCAAGTTTCCTGGGACCACCTTTTAACGAAACCACTCATACCTGAAGGCTTGTCTTAGGGTCTGCTTCTGGGGGAACCCAAACCAATACAGAGACCACGTCTTGAAATTTTGCATCCACATTTGCCAACCATGTTTAAAAAGACCAGCCTAATGTAACCTCTTTGTCTCTTTCTTCAACTTGTCCATACTCAAACAATTATTCAGTCTGTTTGTTCCAACAACATTGCACTCTGTTATGGCAATTACCGTCACAATTGAGTGGCCCGGTTGTGGTGTTCCTGTGCCTTAGTGTCTTCACAAGACTGATTCAAAACCCCATTGCTTATGAAAAAGAAAGACCAATGACCTCCTCAAGGCTACCTTGGTTTCTCTGGGTCTTGAATTGTATGATCTCGGACTCTAGGTTCCAGTGAAAGCTGAACTCTTGTGCCCTGCTCCGCAGTTTGTGGCTCTTGCTTTATCACCACCCTAGCTTAACCCTTACCTGGAGCTCAGGCTTCTTCGTGATTTCTCCCAGATGGTGGAGCAGGAGGGAGAGACCCACTAATATTCATTCATTCAATCATTTATTCATTCAAGACAATATTTCTTAAGCATAAATCCTCTCCCAGACATCATTCCAGGCTCTGGGGAAAATTAGTGTGACAGACAAGGTCCCCATTGACCATAGTCAGACTTATTTTAAATCCCATGTATTACCTCCACTGGAACAGTGTTATGACTAACCTAAACTGTCATTTTTTCTAACTTATCACTAATTCATTCATCAAGCATTTGTAAACATGTACTATGTGTCAGACACATATTCTGGAGCCACAGGAATGAACAGTCCCCACCCTCAAACAACTAATGCTACCCAACAAACATAAAATCATCATCAAAAAAGCCTGGATGGGGAAGTTTCTTTATTCGCCGTCCTCTGTTATTCATGGATAACAGGACTGGCCCAAAACGGGGAACCAGGTTTCCGGTACATGGCTAAAGAAAACCAGTGGGTCCAAGACAAGGAATAGGCCTGCAGAGGTTACTCAGGTGCCCCTAAGAAAGGCTGGAAGATTAGGAAATGGGGACGTAACCTGAGGATGAGTGGGTGGGTAGCAACACAAAACCACACCAAATAAAACACAGTCCTCTGCGAGCAGTTGCCAGAGCAGAATGCTGAGTGACCCAACAGCGGTGACCTGGTGGCTCTAATTTCCCAGTTCTTGCTATGAATTCAGCCCATCATTTTTGTTTTCAAAAGCTTGATTAAGACAACTGATTATAGTATCATCAATGCCAATAGAACCGCTACAAGGAACTTATTGGCAATCCGGCTAATTGGATAATTTGGAATATACTTGAATAGGTCAAACCTGAGATACCCTGATTAGTGGTTTGTGGCTTTCCTATTCAAGTTGTAATCATTCTCCTCACTCAGAAGAATGAATGTCCTTGTGTATAATAATGAGGCAGTTGATTTTCTCCTAATTGAGCTCACAGCGTAACTGGACCCCTTCATTCCCTGGGAGTTGGCACAGCTCCCCTTCTATTTGGATAGGAGACACCAGTACTTTAGCGAGCATTGTAGTGTTCTTTGTGTTTCATGAATCTTGCTGTCTCCATGGTACTATGTAAATTCACAGAAGAAATTTGAGATGTCTGCTAGTAGGTATTAATCTTAAATTACTTTGGGGTCACACCTTAGCAAGTCTAACCTATTTTTCTTGAACCCCCCATTCCCCTTTACTTATCTCTGTCTGCACTCTATTTTGGGAGACTACAGACTCCCTGGTGATTACATCTCCCCTTCTTCTCTGGAAGAGCATTCATAGCTACCCTTCCCCTGCTTATTTCTTCTCCATTTCATTTCTCTTTTCCCCTAGTTAGTTAACTTCAGCATGAAGGTAATATTTAACTTATATACTTGTCAATTTTTAGTAATATCTGATGTTCAGCCATTGTTCATTTTTTTTAAGCATTTGGTTTCTTCTTAGGCTATAAATCCATGGAGACTACAGAGAATGACACTACGTAAAACAAACAAACAACAAAAACCAAGGAGAAAACTTTCAATGATTCTTATTGTTTTATATCAGTTTAAAAGTTAAGTTCTAATAACACATCAAATTAATAAAATATTTATGTGAGAGTATTTTATAATTTAAAAAAATAATACACTAGTTTATTTCAAATTGTATTAAATATAAGAATGATGGTGTGGCTTGTTTTAAAAAATGCAAACTCCTAGGGGATAGCCACAGAAATACTAATTTAGTAGGTCTGGAGTGACCACAAGTGTGAATTTTTTAATAATTTGTCCAGGTAACCCTCATATGATAAAATCTGAACATCACTGATAGAAATAAATATACTGTTTTGTCACTTAGCCAAAATGCCTTTAGGTAACAATACCCTGTACTAGACTATTGATCAGCATTTACTGCATAGTAACTCCAAAACTTAAAGGCTTCAAACAACCAAGTCTTTGGGTAATTCTTCCAGTCTGAGTTCACTCAGCTGGGATTGAAAGACCTAGGAAAGCCTCACTGACATGTCTTGTGATTGTCTTCAAACAAGCTGAGATAGCAGGGATGATTCAGGTCCATGTCTCTTATTATACAGAAGGCAAGCCAAAGTCTGTTCACATGGCAGGTGCAGGGATCAAAGAGCAGCGAGAGCAGACAAAACTCCATTGCACAAATACTTTTTAATTCAGTAATGTTCAGTGTTGTCCCACTGGCCATAGGAAGCCATATGGCTGAGACCAAAGTCCAGGTGGGAGGGAACTGCCCAAGCCCATTGATTCAGAAAGGTGAATTATTGAAGCTGTTTTTGTAATGATATAATCTCCATGCTCAGTTGAAAATGCAATTGACTTCTAAACATCTGTATGGCAGAAAAAAATTGATCTTGGACATCAAAGACCTGAGCTAAACCATCATTCTATTTAGTAACAAGGAGATGGATCAGTCTTTTATCTTCTCAGAGTTTCACTTTCTTCATCCAACTTTTCGTGGGTGTTCCTACCATGACTCTTATGACAGAAGTATGTTTCTCTCAAATACAGCTGGAAACTATGACTCATGCAGATTAAATAATTTACCCAGGGTCACACAGCTAGATATGTGACATGTGGGATTTTAACCCACATTTGTCTGACCAAAAGCATAAAAAGAAAACAACACAAAACCAAAAAAACAGAAACACTCTTCTGCTCTTTTAACTCTACCACAATGTAGCTTGCAACATACAGTTTTATGTTTCATTTCCAAAGGCTCACATCCAAGAAAGCTAAAGCTATAGCTATGATATGGGGACTAGTAAAGGTTTACACTTACCTAGTTTGACTATAAATCTATGACTTTAATACCAGTAAAAGATATTAAGAAGTTGTAAATCAATTTGAAATAAAGCGTCTGGGCACAAAATCATGTGTTGGTGGTATTATATTAATAGATATTTTGCCTCCCAAGTTTCCACTTTATCCAATGTTTTAGAGTAAATATTATATAAGAATATAAGGGTCGCTTCAAACAAAAAACCTATACAATTTCAGTTCCTCTGCTTGAACTTGTAAGTTTAAGATTTTAACTCCCTTCTGGGAAAGAAGAAATAGAATTTTGTTTTCATTTTTACTAAAAATAATAATTATGGATAAACTGACACAGTTTAAAAGAATTGGCTCTTATTCCATCTTTGGAATTTCCCACCCCAGAAATCCTGTCTCTTGGCAGAGTATGACATAATGATTTGAAAGAAAGAAAAAAACATTTAAGTGTTTAAGGCCAGAAGTTAATTGAATAAGACCTTCGATTCTGATGAATTTGTGTTTTATGGTTGATTAACTTGTTTTAATACCAAAAAATGCTTAGGAAACCCAATTATCATGCCACTTCATCTGAGTTATTGGCTGATTTTTGCTAGTTTCTCCGTGTCTTATTGAGCAAGTTATATTTCCTACCATGACATACAAGAGAAACTGAGCTTCGGTTTCAACAGAAAAACTTAGGTTCCACATTTGAATAATTGCTCCAAATCAGAAATATTTAATTTCTTAGATTCTTAGATCCTAAAACCTGAGTTTGTAATTTCCAGTTACCAATTTCCTCATGCCCTTGAGAATAGGATAGATAGTGTAAGAAAGTTAAGGTCCTAATATTTTTCTATAATTGACTTGTTTTCTTCTGGTATGGCTACTACCACTTCATTATTGTCTTCTTACTTTATTTAAAATAAAGACATTGAAGCCAGCTGCCTGGTTATAAATAATAACGGTACAAGAGGTAATAACTGAAATCATGATAATATTCTGGAGCTTGCTGGCCACACAGTTTAAAACAAAAGACATCATTGATATAGATGTATTACTGGTCCTATCTCTACCAAAAAAAAAAATACCTACTTCTCTGTTAGCTCCCCATCTTTCTTCATTTGCTAAAAGAGAAGCAAGAGAGGTGACTAGACAAGGACCTCATAAAAGACTATTGGAAATTCTTATACAATTCTTTAAAATAAGGATTCTCAACTGAAAATGAGCTCCACAAATGAGTTTTAGGAAGTCTATGAATCTCTCATTTCACAGTTGTTTGCAAAACTGTACTTGCATTTTTCTGGTAGAGGTTCCATGACAACTACCAGATTCTCACAGAACTCTGTGACCCATTAAAAAACTAGATTAAGAATGAATATTCCTAAATTCTTCAAGCTTCTAGGATAGAAAGTTTTCCGTAACATCAGGGAATCACAAGGACCAAGAGAATAACAGGCAAAGCAGAGGAAGAATGAACCATAGCCTGTTGCTTAGTACAAGTGAAATCATACCTTTCAAGCACAGAATTGTAGGAAACCAAGTGGCAAGACTGGCTGAAATGAAAGCAGCTCTCATAATCCCAAGATTTGCCATTCCCCAGAGGAGCAAGGCAGAACCCTATGTGGGCTGGTTCTTCTCTTTGAAGTATCACTTATTTAGGAGCAGAACATTGAAACCACTGAGTTACTCAGATTTGCAGATTTAAAGTGATTTGTACTTTGTATATCTAATTGAATAACTGGCATATGCAAGGTATAATGCCAGACATTAAAGATATGGTGGTGAGGTAAACAGAAATAAGAAGAATAAATAAGCCTTGATTCAGCTAAATTTGTAGAGATATTAGGATACAATGAAAACTCTTTGAGCTGCTTCATTAATCACAAATTCTTTTAAAGCCACAGAATTTTAGAGCTAGGAGAAAACTTGATGATTAACTACTCCAGTTTTCCTATTTCACAATACAGAACTAACAGCCTTGTTCAGGATCTCTTAGTTGAGATGGCAATGACAGGACTGAATTTTAGGTTTTCCTTCATCTGGCCCATTCGTTTTCCACTGTTTTAAGTTGTGCTCCCACAACCTGTCCATATACCTTTTTATTTGTAGAATCAAGCAATTTAATAAACCCCTGCAGCCTCCCAAATACCTGGGTGCCAACCTACAATCCTTGGAACTCCTCCAAAGATCAAGACTCCCTTTCCACTACCAAGAAGGAAGATAATTCAGAATCAATTGTTAAGTATATTGGATGACGAAAGATGGGACCTGACCAGTTCCAAAACGAGAATGATTTCAATATGTAAACCTAACCTTTGCTCATAAACAGAAGCATCCCTGCCTCTTTCAAATCACAGTATCAAATGGTCCACTCCCTTATGATGTCATATACAGTTTGACGTTTTTTGGGTTATGCGGTAAACATACGGCTTCCTCCATTGTTTAATTCCCTTCCCTGAGTGAGATCCTTAGGCAACCAAGCTTCATTAGTTCAGGTGCTAGCCTTGGGGAACTACTTGTTTTAATTAGAGGGATGAAATGGCATTTTAATTGTGCACAATGATTAATAAACATGCTGAGCTGCTGCATAATGATCTGCTTCTTGAAGAGCTTGCTCCCCTAGTCCTGATATCTACATCCATTAACTGATTGTTATCCAGGTTGAGAGCTATTGAGCTCTTCCTCCAACCAAATTGGACATTGTCTGTCCTGCAATTTTTCTGCTAATAATAAATATTAGTGCTAAGTCCCACTTTTTTTGTAGTAACAGAGACCAAACCAGAATTCAGAGGGCTTGTAGAGTGGTATACAGTCTGCGTAATTCATTTCACTGAACTTCTTTGTGAAAAGGAGATAACAATAGGACCAACCTGACAGGGTTTTGCAAAGATTAAATGAGACAGACAGTGCAGGCAAAGCCCTTAGCTGAGTGCTGGCCCAGAGTAAGCACTCTGAAAATGTTAGCTGCCATTATCATTAGTAGTATTATTGTTATCATCGTCATCATTAACTTCATCTTGATCATCAGCTTCATCACCACTATCATCAAGACCATCATCTTGGCCAAGATTAGACACTTAGATTAGATTTAGATTAGACTTTTAGAGGTCATAATGTCCACTATATCACATCTAATTCAGGAATAATATTCAAAAGGGTGGAGGTTGACTAGAGGTTTTCCCAATTTCTGCTTTATGCTATATGAGAGTAGTTTGGAATGACTTATGGGAAATGTGCACAAAGAAAGTCATGTAACATAAAAACTTAATCTCAGCTCCTCAGTGGTTGAATAAAATACTAGGTGTGTAATATGAACTTCAATGAAAACAGAAACCAAAATACTGCATTAAAAAGTGATGTCCCCCATAAAGCTGCATGGGCTAGGGATTTGTAATAGTTTTCTTGAACACTATTACAATTTGGTGAGGCATTACAATATTATGGCTACTTCCCTTAATGCTGAAACCAGTGAATTGTTTTTCTTTGTGTTTCTTGGAAATTGTTCCTCAGGGTTATATGTCTATCTTCAAGTCTTTTACTTAGTTTTGGGGGAATAAATCTTGACGAAACCCAGGACAGTTACCACTATTCACTATTTGTAAATGTCTATTGTGGTGTTGGATATTATGTAACTAATTCTGTCCTTTAACTTGAATTATTAATGACAGTATTTTAAAAAATGGGTTAGGTGATCTACTGATATATTTATCCTGATATTTTAATATGATACCATATCTACATGCCAATACAATTCATTATATGCCCAAGAAAAGAATAGTAGGTATCACTGAGCGTGGTAGAAGCTAAACATGAGAACTCCTTTCTACACCCCACCCCCAAATGTTAAGGACTTCATGGGAACAAGTCTGCTCCAGCGAAGATGTTTTCTTGTCCACAGGGTCATTATAGTTCAGTGAAACAGATATGATTGATTACATGGACTGAATTTGACATCGCCTCCAGGGCACGCCTAATTCTTGTTGTTAGTTTCTTTAAGGGCCCACAGTTGTGTGCAAGAGTCAAAGGGGAAATGTGAATGAACTCTTTTGGCCACGGTAGAGCAGGAAAAAATACGGGTTTTGAAGAAGTGCACAAACTAAAATCTAGGACAGGACAGGAAAAGAAATAGAGACTAAGCCTATTTTTTTATCCTCCCATTTCTCTAGCAAGGAAGTCTTTAGAATCACATCCTCAAAGTTCCACTGAAATATAACTGTGCTTTAATTAGAATGGCTAACACCAAAATACTGTCCGTGTAAAGTGTTGTTGAAGATGGGAAGAGACTGAAACTCTCATACACTGCTGGTGGTACATTACCTTTGCCCATGCAAGATACTACAATCTCTTTGGGAAACAGTTCTGTAGGTTCTTAAAAAGTTAGACATGCAACTGTTAAATATCCAACATTCCACTCCTAAGCATTAATCTTGAGGAATGAAATCATATGTCCATACAAAGACATGTAAACAAATATTCATAGACTTTTATTTGCAATAGCCAAAAATTGGGAACTAAAATATCCTTTAACATTTTTAGGGAAACATAAACAAATTGTTGTGCATCTTGCCTACAATGGAATGCTACTCAGCATGAAAGAAGAATGAACTATTGACACATGCAGTAACAAAGATGAATCTTGAAATAGTTATGCTCAGAGAAAGAAGCCAGAAACATTACAATCTACAGGGACAGAGAGCAGAGTGGCGGCTGCTGCAGAGAAGCGTGGTGGGGAGACATATTCCAAAAGGACACGAGCAAACTTGGGGGTTGACGCATATGCTCATTATCTTCATTGTAGTGGTGGTTTCAGGGGTGTATACAAGCCAGCTTATCAAATTGTAGACTTTAACGATACAGTTTATTAAATGTCAAATATACCACAATGAAGCTGAAATAAATAAATGAAGTCACTTAACTGAAGTTTTTGAGTATAGTATGTATACTAATGGGACTACTGGTTAGGACAGATTTCAATCTGTGATAGTCACAACATAGTATATTAATATCTGGTAAACATATTTGTATATTCTATTAAAGGTTTTCTATTCTTAGGTAAACAAATACGTTCAGAAAGCACTACTCTTATGTACACATAGATAAAATTAAGCATACTGAGAAGACATGTCTCTAATAAACAAACATAGTAAGAGAAATATAGTTGTGTAAATATGTTTATGGCAAACTCTTACTTATGTAAGGTCTATAATAACCAGCCAGTGAAGTTGTGCTAAATTAAGGACTTAGATTCTTTTTCTAATTTTCTCTACAACTTTGGAAGAACTTATAGACACAGATGGGGTTTTCCTGGAGAATCCAATTTTAATACCTTACCTGTCACCCCCAACCCAAAGCCTTAGCACCGCAGAGTCAGTCAATCCTAGGCTGATCTCAGCGGGCCATTCCATTGATGAATCTTTTACTACCAGTGGACCCTTCCTCTGTACAATTTACCTTGGACTTTCTCAACTTCATCTGACCTTTTTCCCAATTTTTCCATAGACTCTGTGGTATTGAAAAGCAGTTTAAGAATATTTATTTAAAACATGTCTACATTTTTAAAGCATCATTTTTTGTTTTCAAAATACCCCAAGCCCTCAAAACTAAGTCTACAATAAAATCAATTTTGGAAAAAAGATGGTTTCTGAGAAATTTACTAACTTAGGAAAAGATGTCTATTTAAATATAATATAAACATTTATTCAGATAAATATCAAATCAGATGAACGTATATTTACAATATATTACTAACTTCATATTATCCATAAATGTTCTTTAATAATAAAGAATTAAGTAAATTATAATAATTTAGATGTGTCTCTCTATACTGATTGATTATTTTAATGGTATTCTCTTTTTATTTAGGAACTCAACACAAATATTGAATGCTTATATTGTAAAAACTATCAGAATAGTAGTTCAAAATTGTCTCAGTGATGAAAGAAATAAGAAAGAAAGGAAGAAAAAATATATAAAGGGACAAAGAAAGGAAAAAACAAACAAACAGATAGATGAATGAATGAATGAATGAATGAATGAATGAATGCATCAATTGGTTGCCTTTGGAATGCTCCCTGGTCCAAAACCGAACCCACAACCTAGGCATGTGCCCTAACCAGAAATAGAACCAGGGACCTTCTACTTCACAGGATGATGCCCAACCAACTGAGCCACACTGGTCTGGGCATTAGTTCTCCATTTTAGCTGTATATTTTAGAGTCATTTGGGAACTTAAAAATTTTTTTTCTCTTTATGTCTGGGTCACCCTCCAAACCAACTGAACAAGAATTTCTGAGAGTAGGGCCAGGGACTGGTGACTTTAAAACAAAGAGGGATTTGAAAGTGCTGTCTTCAAAAGGTAGGACTAAGAAATTAAATGTGTAAAAGTGCAAGGGCAGCCCTAATCTGCTCATCAGTACTGATATAACCTTGATGTCCAGTGTCCCCTCAATCTCTGGCCATCTTCTCTACCACATTCACCATGACTCACCTTTTGGCATTACTTCTGGTTCTCCTCCCATTCACTTCCTACTCCAAATAAAGTCAATAAGAAAAAGAAACCAGGGCCAAGGAGACTTTGCTGAACATGGTGTAGGTGAACATGGTGTGTCAGCCAGGGCACAATATAACATACCCCACAACCTCATGACTTGCCTTCCTCCAAAGCCGTTTCCTTTATTGCAACTGAGTTTTTTTTCTATTTTTCTTCCATACATGCCAACTCCTGTCATCTGTTTTACAGAGCAATACACCTCCATCCCACACCTGTATACTCACAGAAAAAAACAGAAGGCCAAGAAGTTTAAGTGTCCCTCCATCCTCAGAGAACATTGTAATCACCATTATTTGAGCTTGCCTTTGCAAACTTCTGGACCTCAGGTGGCTTATGAAATGCTTCTTGCAAACATGCCCAGTGATCTCCATGAGAGGAATCTTTACATCATCTTTTAAGATACTAAAATAGTCTTCATATCATTTTATTGACACATGCTCACGCTGACAAAAAATTAACAAAAGGCAAATCATATTCATATGTTAAGTAAAGCAAACTTGGAGCTGAAAGAAAAGAGAACTAGAAAGGCATTGACCAAACAAGTGCAGCTGACAAAAATGAGGCTAGGGAGTTACGATCCAAAAGGTAGAACGGAAGCAGTAGGTGGCGATCCTGTAGTTGAGGATCGTTAGTTTTATAGATCCAGTGTAGATCTATGTTTCTGAAACTTTAGTAAGTTTCAAAAAAAAATCTGACTTCTCATCCCCAGGGACACTGATTGAATAGGTCTGGAACTGGACCCCAAACTGCCCTTTTTACCATCTCCCATATGATTCTGGTACAGATCATCTACAGACCTGATTTTGAGAGTTTATACTATGAAGTACATCAGAATTATCTGAGGATCTTGCTGAAATGTAGATTCTAATTCTTTAGGGGAGAGGGCCATGTTTCTAACAAAATGTTCTAATGAGCTCCAGGACACTGCCCATGACATGACACAAGTGTCGCACCTTTGTAATAAGGTAGTAGTGACATATTTCACAGAACTACAAAAAATTTTCAAAAATTTATATGGAACCACAAAAGACCCCACATAGCAACAGCAATCCTGAGAAAGAAGAACAATGTTAGAGGAATCACACTACCTAATATCAAGCTACACGATAAGGCCATAGTAATCAAAGCAGCTTGGTACTGGCATAAAAACAGACACATAGATCAATGGAATAGAATAGAGAGCCCAGAAATAAACCCACAACTTTATAGTCAATTAATATTCGACAGAGGAAGCAAGCACATACAATGGGCTAAAGATAGTTTACTCAATAAATTGTGTGGGGGAAATTGGACAGATACATGCAGAAAAATGAAAGTAGACCACTTTCTTATACTACATATGGGACTAAATTCAAAATGAATTAAAGACTTAAATGTTAAACCCAAAACTATAAAATTATATAAGAAAACATAAGCAGCAAAATCTCAGGCATTGCTCATAGCAATATTTTACCAGATATATCTCCCCAGGCAAGAGAAACAAAAGAAAATACAAACAAATGGGACAATATCAAACTAAAAAGTTTTTCCACAGCAAAGGAAATATCAAAAAAATAAAAATACAACCCACAGAATGGGAGAACATATTCACCGATACATCCGATAAGGGGTTAATATCCAAAATTGATAAAGAACTTGAAACTCAACACCAAAGAAACAAACAACCCAATTTAAAAAATGGGCAAAAGACCTGATTAGATATTTCTACAAAGAGGACATAGAGATAGCCAATAGACATATGAAAAGATGCCCAATGTCATTAATCATCAGGGAAATGCAAATTAAAATGCATTGAGGTATCATCTCACACCTGTCAAAATGGTTATCATCAGTAAATCAACAAAAAACAATCACTGGAAAGTATGTGAAGAAAGCGGAACACTTTTGCACTATTGGTGGTAATGTAGACTGGTGCAGCCAATGTGGAAAACAGTACAGAAATACCTCAAAAAACTAAAAATGGGTCTGTCTTTTGACCCAGATATCCCACTTCTGGAAATATATCTGAAGAAACACAAAACACTAATTCAAAGGAACATAAGTACCCCTATGTTCATTGCAGCATTATTTACAATCGCCAAGATATGAAAGCAGCCCAAGTGTCCATCAGTAGATGAGTGGATAAAACAATTGTAGGACATTTACACAACGGAATACCACTTGACGGTAAAAAAAAAAAAAGGAAGAAGAAATTTTTACCCTTTGCAACAGTATGGATGGACCTGGAGAACATTATGCTAAGTGAAATAAGTCAGTCAGAGAAAGAAAAATACCATATTATTTCACTCATGTGGAATCTAATGAACAAGATGAACTAACAAGGAAAATAAAGACAGACTCATAGATAGAAAGCAGGCTGACAGCTAAGGGTAGGGGGAAGATAGGGACTGCAGGGATTATGCAAAAAGGAAAAAGGACTCATAGACATGGACAACAGCATGGTGATTGTGGGGGGATGGGGATATGAGGGGACTAAATGGTAATGGGAAAAATGCAATACAAAATAATTTTAAAAAAGAAAATTGAGTTTGCAGGAGACAATGACACCTGACTTGAATGATTGTCCATAAAAGGTAATTTTATGAAAACATCATGTACATTCCCTGCTTTGACCAGTGTATCTTCTCCCTGGCCTGACCCAGTTCCTCAGATATGCTTCCTGTTATAGAGCTAATTAAACTTTAATTAACAGTTGTGGAATCAATAAGTCCTCCTTCTTTATTTAGAATACATTGGGTACCATCCAGAATAAGAAGTGGTAAACTACTATAGGTGGGCCTAATCTTTCCGGTGCCTTTATTTGCAAATAAAATATTATCGGACACTGCCAATCCATTTGTTTACGTGTTGCCAATGGCTCCTTTCTGTTGCAACAGCAGAGGTGAGTAGTTGCCATAGAAACCATACGGCCTACAAAGTGTAAAATACTATCTAGAACTATAAAAAAATTGATAACCATTGACCTATGACAACTCATAGCCCCCAAACTTTGTTTTCTGCAATTGGCCTTCAAGTATTTTCAGGATAAGATATAGTAAAAGAAAAGAAAGAAAGTCCTTTCTTAATTCTGACATTTTCCACAGAGTTCAGGAATTTCCGTTTCTCCTCTTACAATTTAGTGTACCTCATTCTCTATTTTATTCACTCAGACATTGGTTTCATTCTTATATCCAATAAACAGCTCTTACGAAGACCCATCAAGCTCCAAAGGAGCGACAGAGCCAGTGGAAGACAGGATTAGACTTCAGAATACTTTGAAAGCCAGTCTAAGAATATGACATAATTCTTCACTTCTTGCTACTCTAAGAGTTGTCTTCAAACCAGTATCAGGATGTTCTGGAACCTTCTTTCTTTCTTTTATTTATAATTTTGAAACCCTTTTAGAAACTCAGACTTTCTGCCCAAACCTAGACCTACTCAATCAGATTCTAAGAGTCGCTTGCATACAAATTAGTTTGAGAAGCACTGCTCTGGGAAAGGAGACCCACGTGTGCAATGGAGGAAGGGCTGGACTGTGGGGTTCCTGTGGATCCCAGCCCTATCATTCCCAAACTCAGTGTCCTTGGATAAGTCATTTCAAAGCCCTGAGCTTTTGTATACAAACTGACGGGTTTTGAGCCTTTCAACTCTGAAACTCTACACTCTCATTCAAGGGGGGTGAACTAAAGGGTGACTGAGATGCAAGAAGTAAGATAACCAGTTTTGCTTTAGGAAGAGCAGCCTAAGGACTACTTCAACCTGAATCGGAAAAGGAAGAAAGAAATTGGAACACCAGTTAAAAGTCCAATGTGGTAATTTTAAATATGAAGTTAAAAGAATATAAGTAAACATACTTCATGTGTAAAATTATTTACTAATACAGATATCTTTTAATATTATCATTATTTTTCATTTTCTGCAATTTCATTTAATACATTTTTATTAATGCATTAGACTACAAGAAACATGTCATATCCAAAAAAAAGAGTAAAAATAAGAGACAGATAGATTGAAAAAAATCATCCAAAACCTAGTAGTTACAAAGAAATTCAAGCAATTCCAATGAAAAGTGTTAAAAAGTTATAAAATGAATTGTTTTTTAAATTGTCACTCTTTTGATGGCTGGCATCTTTCTGATTAAAGTATTGTGGCAAAAGTCAAAGGCCTCAGAAGGCCAAGTCCTTATGCCTTCCTCAAAACTAGATACAACAGCAGCATTCCTAAAGGCATGGAATTATTTTTCAAGGTATGAACGAGTTGACAAAATACTGATATTTTTACTCCCAAAGAAAACTTTTACCTTAATGTTCTCTAGTGACCAACTTGGAGGGTTGGGGTACTTCTGACTTGTCTTTCTTTACTTTTCAAAACATTTCTTCATCACAAAATTTTCTCCCAGTCCACAGTAGGTATCTTTCGTCATCTCTTTCAGATAAATACAGAGCGTCTATTTGAACTGATTGAATTCAACAGATCCACTTCATGATCTTTTATTTATGTCCTCCCACATTTAAAATAAATAAGGTTAATCCTGATAGAACAGGGTTGTGTGGATCTTAGATCTATTTTTTTCATCACACCTCTTTTGTTCCATTTTGCTTAGCAAATCAGATGCTAGATATATTTTGATTAGTTTGTACTTTAATGGATCATGTATCGAGGGTCCACCTTTCACATTGGGGCCATTAATTTTTCTTGAGTCTGATGGAAAAAACAGGTAGAGCTTTTGTGTGTGTGTGCTGATTGAAAAGTGATGGATTATTTTCATGTGGTAAGAAACACAATGTTTTCTTTAGCACAGCAGGATATAATGTTTGCAAGGTCTAACAGTGAAATATTATGCATATCTGCCACTGGCCAGCTGCCAGAAATGGAACAGCAAAATCAGAGGAGATTTTGAATTTGAATCTTAAAACCAGTGCAGCCTACAAAGAAACTAATGAGCCATTCCAAGCTGAAAAAGCATTTGTGCTAATAGATGATTCCTGCCACACACGCCAGCATTTAACAAAATGGTAAATAATTATTCATTTAAATGTTACCTTGAACTTTATTTCAAGGGGAAAAAAGATACTTATTCCAAGTAATTTCCGATAGGCACCACTGCAAGGACTTTTTTTCCAATCCCCAATTCAGAGGCCCGTGGCATTTCTCTTCCTGTGCAAGTGGAGTCATTGTCCATACAGTTTTTCTCCTCATGTGGTGAAAAGTGATACACAGAAAATTTCATCTCACCTTGATTTAGTTTTTAAAACTTGTATTTTTCAAATTAGTACACAGCATCGTGAGAAAGGTTTTAAGCGTTAGAAAAAAATAAATACATAAACACAATTTGCAGAGGTGGGGGAGGGCATGTTTTGTGTTTTCTGAGTATCTGGAGCCCCTTTGTTTCCAAAGTCAGGGCCCTGACCGTGGCGATGCTTCCTGCACTTCCCGTGGCTTCGTGCTTTGGGAAGCTAGTGATACATGCAGAGAAACACAATCTGTATGTTCATTTACATCCAGCTGATCAAGGTATTGTTTTCTAGGAAATATCTGATATCTTAGAAAGTTGGACACTTCTCTGAGCTTTTAAACTTTGTTTCATCTTATTGTAGGGCCAGGAAATTTCTTTAGGAAGCATTAAAAGAATTTGGGTCTAGCGGAGCACTTGCTTAGTTTTAGTGGAGAAGCTACACAATCCCACAGAAAATACCCTTGATATGACTGTCCCCCTTGTAAAGAGAGAAATATAATGGGAGGAGACATTCACTAGCTCTTGGTGCCTTATGAATTTTGTATTACTGTATTTCAATCTCTATTTTAAAGGTGGAATTATGACTTTAACTTACAGCTTTCAGTTTTAAGACCATATTAACCCTTCGGTATTGTAACCCTGCGAGGAGGATGTATGGGTGCTCAGTCTTCCTTCGAGAAACTTAGGGCGGACAAGAAGGGGGAAAAGTCCTGTGGCACTGTCACATCTTGCTGTTGAGACACATGCCTGTGACACGTTCCATCAGGCCGTCCTCATGCCTGCATTACTGGCCAGGTGTTCTGTTTTCCTGGAAGCTGCAGTAACTCTTCTGGGCCCCTTGGGTACTGCAGAGGAATTTACTGCCGTGTCACCCCAAATGGTGCTCCTGTGGCCCAAGGCCTGGTCTGTCTCCAAATAGACACAAAACCTCAAAGACCTGCTAGGAATGGCTTATAAATTAGGAGAATATATTTTATCTTGTAGATACCATTTTTTCAATACCATATATCACACATTCAATTTGATTTGTTTAGTAGATATGAATAATACATTATTTTAAAGAGCTTATACCCTAGCTGGTGTGGCTCAGTGAATTGAGCGCTGGCTTGTGAACCAAAAGGTCACCAGTTCGATTCCCAGTCAGGGCACATTGTCTGGGTTGCGGGCCAAGTCCCTGGTTGGGGGGATGTGAGACACAACCACACATTGATTTTTCTCTCCCTCTCTTTCTCCTTCCCTCCCCCTCTCTTTAAAAATAGGTAAGTAAAATAAACAATACAAAATAAAATAAAAATAAAGAGCTTAGAGATCACACAGCCTGTGAATTAACCTGCCAACAAGCCCTCCAAATCTCAATTTAAGTTTTTTAAAAACGAAGTGCCACAAACTATGCCAAATTATGTCATTGTAAATTTCAATGTTTCTTTTTAAATTTGCTAAGCAGTAGTCACACATAATAGGAGATATACTAAAAAAAATCAATTCTATAAGGGCTACCCATATATTTAAATTATGTAAATAAAATCTGCTTTGTCCACATTGTTAAAAACTCACTAACACCTAGGAATACAGGAAAAGATCAGAGAACCTTAAAGAACATATTAGTAGAATGCTGGAGTCCCCATATTTCTAAGCAAAGTAGATAATGTCTGTTCTGAAAAGATCTAAACTTCAAAGAAACGTCTGAGCTGCACTAGTTTCACCTACAACTCAGAGGCGGTGTTGAGATGGCTCCACAACTGAGAGGTAATGTTCAGAACTTAGAGGTGCAAAAAGATAGTCCTGCTCATGTTTCATTCCCATTGGAAGACGGAAGGCAGGAGGGAGGGAAGGAGGGAAGGAAGGAGAAGAGAAAAGAAAGCTATACTAGTGCTGCTGAAAAGTTAAATGACAGCGTGACGGTTCCATCGTGATTAAATGCACACGAGAAAGTCTAATTGTTCAAGACAACTAAGAAGAACACAAGCTCATAAACGATGTAGCATATATTTGCCTAGGCATTACTGTATATATGTAATATAGAGTTCTATGAGAATGAAACACTGTAATTTTTGTTGTTACAGTTCATGATTTCTGTTCTCCTGATTCCCATTTTCCCTGAGCTCTCTTCCTGGTTGCAATCATGTTCTTAGACAGGGGCGGGCAAAAGTAGCTTTACGGTTGTGAGTAAAGCTAAAACACGGGGCTTATTCTTGTATTATTATTTATCTGGTAATTACCGTAGTATTTGTCTTCTTATGCTTATTACTTTGTACTTTCGCTTATAATTTATCTTTTAGGAAACGATGGCTAGTGTTTGACCACCCCTGTTTCACCTCCGATTACATTATTTCGTGATTAGCACGTCCTTCAGGTTCACCACGCTTAGCTTACAAACTCAAAGGGGTGCCCCGTCACTTGCACTCCATCCCTTTTCCCTTGACCTTCACTTTAGCCTCTGAAAGTGCCTAAGTAGAGTTCATTTATTAAGGAAAATAACTGGACTTTTACATGTTTAATATTTCAGAGGTAACGATTTAACTTCAGGGCACAGTAAATACACAAAATATTTAACTAGAGATGATATTTAAATGTTTGATTGAAATTTAACATGCACTTTAGGACTTCTCCAATTTTCCCAACATTTTATAGCCTGCTTATTCTGAGTAGCTACAGTCCAAGTATGAGGAAGCATTCACTAGTACACACTTTGCATTGCAAAGCTCCACCGAACGTTGCCCGAGCTTGTGAAGCGAAAAGCAGAGACGTTGATTAGCCGTATACATATTTTTAATAATCACACCCCAAGCATATTGTGTTGCTGCAGGATCTGATGCCTTAGGTGTGGCAAATATGCTTTCTCTCCAAGACTAAAAGTAAGATTTCTCAAGTAAGAAAAGCAATTGCAGTTCAATGACATGCCTGCAATTATAGAACACTAAAACAAGTCAGATTTCTTTTTCTAATATCAGATTTGTACTTAGCCATATTTTCTTAAGAGCAATTTTCTATTACAAGTCACAGTTATGCCTCAGAAAAAGTATTTGAGGGTATTCTCAGTTGGATTCAAGTTTTCCTTCAATTGTTCTTGGAGTGTTCACTCCTACTGAGACATTTCTATGATTTATAGAACTTGAATCCATCTTTCTGATAGTCCCTTCTCTATAGATTCAAGAAGCTCGTGCTTGTGAAACCTTAGTAGGACTAAGGGTTTTCAATTCATAAATATTTTAACAAACAAAATCCATTTTAACCTCTGAAAACCTTAAAAAGGATGGACTTCTATTTCACGCTAACAAAGCAAAGCAGCAGTAAAATTTTAACAGATAAATCTTAAAATGCTTTCCCTTTTAAGGACTGTAGAGTTTCAAATGTTTGGATACTAAAAAACAACCGACAGATCTTTTATGAATATTTGGAAAATCATCCTTAGCCCAGCAAAGATGCAGAAAGATCATAATATGTGTTTTGGAAAGCTGTGTGGTGATATAAAAGACTCCCATGCTAAGAGCAGACGGAAAATGGTAGTTATTATTAATTTAGAAAAACAAAAGAGCAGCCCAGCATTTCAGTAATGTGGCAAGTCGTGTGCTCTTGAAGGAGAGGGGGGTTTATAATTGGATTTTAGAGTAATTTAGAAGACGAGATAAGATGTAATGGTTGTGTATTAGAGGTTAGAACTACAACAGAAGCCCATAATGTAAGGGTTCACTGCACTGGGAGAAAACAGAACAAAGAAAAGCAGCGTCAACCGAAAATGGCCTGGGCGGGAAGCAACGACAAGGTGAAGCAGGCTGGGGAGACCGGGGCTGGGACGTTCTCGGCTGGCGCCTGCTCTGTTGTAAGCTCAAGCTCCTTCGACAGTAGCACACAGTAAGAAATACGGGCTTCCTTTCACATATTTATTTCTCCAGTGACTTTGTCACCCTCCTACTTCCCTCTCCTCCCTACCAGAGTTCCGCTTGGCCTTTCTTCCCCCTCAGCAGCCCAGCAGTTCATCGCTGATCCTTGGGCCCTTCCTCAGCCCTCCTGGGGTCTCACCTGCTGAGTCCCAGGTATTCTCGGGGGAGCTTGCGTGGGTTCTGTCTGCAGGCTCCAGACACCACACACACACTCCACACACATGCACCACATACGTACCCCACACTCACACACACGCGGAGTTGGACGGCTGTCTCAACTTGATGCTCTCTCTTGATCCTTCCCCAGGCAACTCTGGGCTTCAGCCCACTTGGAGAGAAGGAAAAGAGTCAAAAATTGGTAAAACTTGCCTCTCAGCCCACCAGTTTTTATTCTAAGCTTTGGTCAGACAAGTGCACTCCTTCACCCCTTTACTAGGATCCCTTTCAAAGAATCTATTGCATAGGTCTGAGCCCTCAGGTGAAGGCCTCAGGTGAGTGGCTTCTTTTGAAATAAATCACCTAAGCCCTGGCAAGAAACTCCTGCTTCCAGAATCTGAGAGCTGCGCGCCTGCGGCGCCGAGGGAATTGGTCCTGGAGCTGCATTCCTTCCCAGTTACCGGAGCTTGGCTACCCCCTGCTGGGCGGGAAGCTCTCCGGCCGGCCGTGCACCATCCGGATCCAGGGGCCAGCGTCCTCCCAACGCGTAGGACAGCATCCTCTCATTTCCTGTCAAATTGTTATCACACATCCGGACAAGAAGCTGGAGTGTGAAGTTACCTTCCAGTCCCTGAGAGGTGTTAAAGGTTTTTTTTTTCCTCAAGCCCTTCGTATGCCAGTTTAAGCAGAACAAATCTATTTATTTTTTGTGAGGCTTGGTTTATTAAAAGCACACGCATAACTCAAATTATATAGTGAAATGACGTTAGGCTTTGTTGAGCATGAAAAGTGTACTTGCTCAAGCCCCATTTCCAGCCCTCGGTGCATCATTTTCTCCTGAAGCGGAACACGGGTTATGCTAAGAAGACCTGACCCGGAGGCCTACAGTGGAGCATCACCCCCAAGCTGTCTCTCCACAACCCACTTTGTTCACCTCCCCACGAAAACCCAGCCACACGACCTAGGAAACTTTGGCAAACATGTGTAGATATAAAACCAATTTTTAATCGGATCAGGTTTTCAAATACAGATAAGCACATTTTAATCGTCCTGCCAACGAATCTTAAAGCTACTCCTAACAAAATCCAGACTGGACGAAATTCTCTGTAATGTGAATTACAGAGAATTCAGCATCACTATAATGTGTATACACCAGTAAGACAGTTATGAAACCTCGGACGCATTTGGAAGGCATGGCTTAAAAGTGCCTTTAATAAAAATAAAATAAAGTAAAATACAAATAAAAAGAGATTAGTTGCTCTCGGTTATAACACAGCTTCAGTGGCAGAAACTGCGGAAGCATGTAAACAGAGGGCGCTTTTAGTTACGCAGAGACCCAAATGGCGTTTTCAGACCCACACAGTGCTAATTCCGGCACGCTTTTTCATTTCATTTATTTTGCATACCGAGCAAAAAGAAACGGACATTCAGATTAAGTAAACGGCTTGTATAACATACAGCCACTAGCTGCCAGATAAACGATTTCTGTTTACATGGAGCACAAGGATAAAGAAACAATGTCAAAACTGCATCCCTTCCCGCATTTATTGGTGTGAAGTGAAACCCCAAATATATTCACCAACGAATTAATAAGGGACGAGTGGGCTTTTCGCCTTGTGTAGTGTGTGAAAGTGTCAGAACTCTTGAACTCCACGTCTTTTCGCAGCCTCAGAAATAAACATAAACATTTCTCTCTGTCAGAAGGGGGTAAACAAATTAGGCTTTTGCTAACTCGTCCAGTTGTTTTGGTCCCAAGCAGCAGCCTCCCATCAGCCCGACGCTAGTTCCAGCTGAAGCAGGATCCGACTGCCTTGAGATTGCGCATTCCGGCTAAGCAGCAGAGTAGCCAGCGCCTGAGAACACAGGTTACGAATTACTGTTTAGCGCAATCCCCTACTCTACTCCTCTCTTTCCTTGAGGACTCTTGTGTCAACTACTGCTCTCAGGCTGCCATCTTGTAACAGTTTTGCTCAGAGAGTTTACTGAAGTGGCAGGGGCCCCAAACAAAGAGATTTTATCTCCAGTGTAGGAGGCTCTTACTGTGAATTCAAATAACCCTGACCACTCCCGCAGTTGGAGAAGTCATGTCAGCCTTTCCACCAAGCTCTGTCAGGTGGCATTTGATTGTTCGATTTTGGTTCCTGCTCAGGAAACTGAGTAATTTCCCTCCTCCAACCCTTGCTTTCTGGTGACTCCAAACCTTTATCAGCCTTTCTTATTTTTCTCTTCCTATTTTCTTGAACATTCAAGTCAGATCAGCCCTACCTGCACTGAAACACTACCTTACAATGAATTAATCAGACACTCAGAGATTTGAGGATCTTTTCTCATGCTCGATGTTTTACACTGAGCTGTGAGGATACAAAATAAGTAAAAGGTAGTGCTCTTGACCTAAAGTTTATTAAAACACAATCGGAGCCCTGGCCAGTGTGGCTCAGTTGGTTGAAGTGGCATCCCGTAGCCGAATGATTGTGAGTTCAATTCCCAGTCAGGGCACACACTGAGGTTGCAGGTTTGATCCCAGGTCCAGGCACATATGGGAGGCACTCGCATCCGTGTTTTCCTCTCCCCCTTCCTCCCTCTCTAGAAGCAATGAAAACTGTCCTCAGATGAAGATAAATTTCTTTAAAAAACATACAATGGGAGATGCTATATTAAAACCAAGAATAACAATGGAATATAAGCAAAAGTTAAATAGTAAAGTAATGATTGTCCAAGATGAAGGACTTCAAAGAAGAGAAAAATCAGTGGGTCCAGAAAACATTTATACAGTTTCAATCAGGAGAAAAAACTTAAATGAACTATTACCTGGATTGTGGTGGTAGTATCACAGGTGTGTACATATGTCCATATTAATCAAAATGGATGCATTATGTATGTACAACTTTTGCATATTACTGTACCTCAATAAAAACAGTTTAAAAAAAAACAAAATAAATTAAACAATAGAAAACAACATCTGAATGATTATATTCTGTATCAGTCACCATTCCAGATACTATCATGTATTATCTCCTTTAATCTTCTTAATAACCCTTAGAAGAGATACTAATTTGTCTCCATTTTAGAAGTAAAAAAAAATTAAAGCCTGGAAAAGTTAGAACCACATAGTTTGTAAGGAGTGGGGCTGAGATTTGACCCCTAACCCAGGACTTGTAAAACTGTACTGTAATAAGATAAGAGAATGGGCAAGCCAGCCTTCTCTTTTGAACTGGGTAGGTTTCATTGTCCCTCAACCCTGGAGTCACATTTGCAAACATTGTTAACCAAAAGAATCTGAGACTGCTCCACCCCCCAGAGAGTTCAGTATTGCATAGTCCGATATACATAGTAAAGGTCTTAAACATCCCCAAGTTGCATATGAAAGAGACACGTGTGGCCAGTGAAAGAGTTTCAAATAACATTGGAAAGAAAAGCATGCAGCTGCAAGAGAATCACCCAAGTGCAAAGTAAAGAGTTTCCTTCATCCTTTTGTCATTTGGAGTTGATGCTCAGAATGATCCAGACGAGGGATAGGGTGGTCACAGATTCAGATGCCTTCCTTCTAACAATTTTGGGACCTGGGACAAGAATCCAAATGAAAGCCCACAAATTGTATGCCATTATTTTTTAAAATATAGCCAAGCTAACAAAGTCTTAAAGTAAAATTTGTTTTAACTTCCTACATTAATTAACACCTGGAAGGCCGATGTTGAGTTTAGTCTTCTTGAACTACTTGGAACTTTGTGTTAGAATGTGGGAATGTGGGGAGAGTTAGCTCATGACCTCCCAATACCAGAATCTATCCTAAGGTCCCTCCTTCTCTATTGACCTCTGTCTCTATTCTGTACCTCAAGGGACTCAACCCATCTCAGCTGTGTCCACAGACCTGCACCCTAAGCATCCTTTGGCCACCTCAGTCCCCAGGGTCACAGTTTGTCTTCAGGAGGAAAGACCCAGGTGTGGGGACTAATTTCTTCTAGGCTAGGTTAATAAGCAAATTAGCAGAGACAGAATAACAGAAGAAAAATCAAGTTTTAATATATGTGCATGGGGAATTTACATAAGCATAAAAATTCCAAAAACAGTGAGGCAATCTTCCGTACATCAGGCATTTTTGACAAAGGAGGAAAGGCAGGGACACAGGGTGTTAGATGTCAGACATGAGAAAGGGTGATTTACAGGTAGCTGAGGAAGAGCAGAACACCTGTGACCAGCAAATCTGTGCTGGCAGCTCGGAAACAATGGACACAGTGAGTGTCTAGTTGATGGGCACCAATATGAAGCCCTCTGTTTACCATATTTAATTTAAATTAGACTAAGGGAACATCCTAAGATCTTCCTGAAGGAGGTTTCTCTGTCTGAATCTATACTGGGCAGGAAAGAGAGAAGGGTCAAAAGCTTTCTCTGAGTCTTGTTTCTTAATAAACAGCTTAAAATCAATATCCCAAAAGGCAGCTTTAGGACAGCAAAACTTTGATTTCCCTC